>JAQFXU010001598.1:0-27411 GCA_034693705.1 Spatulosminthurus flaviceps | reverse complement strand
GCCATACTGATTTTTGGCATTTTTTAAAATTTCTCAAATCGTGCCGGTGAGCATCCACTGGCATTGTACAACACTAATGTGGTTTTGAAGAGTATTTTTACATTAATCCTTAGACGGTGCTAGTTTGTTATTGAACACGTCTCTTATTCGTATACAACCATCCAGTTTAACATGTACAAAATTCATTCCTTTACGTGGCTAATCGTACGGGGATCTGGAGATCGATTGATAAGAACTTGTATTATCCATAGCTTCCACCTGCAGATCACACTTGGATTTTTTCCTTTTTCAGAATTCCACTTGAAATCCAGAATTCCAAAATTTAAGCCACACTTCACGTGGGGTTTTCAAACTTTCACGCGGAAATTCAAACCCTATCTGTCAAAATTCCCTTTTTAGGGGAACATTTTCTGCTTCATTTTTCAATTTGTGGAAGTTACTATGATGTAACCGCTTTGATTTTTAATGTAGAGTCTTACAATTTGCATTTGTAACACTGAATTTGGGTCACGTTGGACCGACCCTTCAACTTTCCTAGGGATTTCTCTAGACTCATCAGATGTTTAATCAGCACCTAAAACTCTTAACATTTTTAAATTTTATCTTTAAATGACAAAATTACTTCATAAGTATTCTGAAACATTGAATTCTCACGGCGTACTAACATATGATTTTTGTCATCCATACTTGCCAACACTTAACACAGAATTAAATTGTCCTCTTTATCTATATAAATATAAGCAGGAAATTATTAATCTCTGGCAGTTGCGGAAGAGAAAGTACGAAAATATTTACGGGCGGGGGTGAAAGGGCGATGATTTCTGGAATTGGATATTAATTTTTGATGTTAAAATTTTTTTTCTTATTAGATACAAATCTGTGACTTAGTCATAGTGATGGAACTAAATCGTTATTCCCGGCCTTCTTCCTCTATCTACCCGTAGTTTCCCAAGGATCTCCACTGTACTGCGGTCCTCCGGTTTTTTAACTCACATTTTATGGAGTTACTCTTGCGTATGCTTCCTTACTACAGCCATAAATTTTTATTATTACATATTTAGCCTGTACCTAAATCCAACCCCGATGCAATTCAACTTGAACTTCATCAAACAAGCTTTCTTACGCTGCACAAGTCAATGCCTTAGCTCCTATACTTAATGTTAGTCCGTACGTGTGTACTAGCATTACAGTTCGCTAATACAGTACTTATTGCCTCTTTACACTGTCGGATCCTGTAACATCCACTTGTTAACTAGCTCATAACCTCAGGTTGGCACAATAAGTTTAGGAAGCGGCTGTCAATAGAGGTAAGTTAAATAAGCATAAGAAATTAGTCCACACACAGGGCATATACCAAACGAGGGGATAGCTTGAATAAATCCATACACGTTTACAGGAGATTACACACAGATCTGTAAATGAGAAGACAGTCATGAAGAATCACGTGCCGGAACAGTTGCAAACAAGTCCAGTGTCAAAGGATGTAAGTATACAAAACATAATATGTGGGGCAGAATCCTTCACAGTAGCGGTAGTCATGGAGCCCATAACGGTGTATTCCTTGTATTTTCTCAAATAGGAATAAATACATGAGTGGTTTGAATCTTGGTCGATGATGCGGGTGGTGAAGTTCAAGTTGATAGATCTTAACTTAAGGTATAACATTTACATACAAAATGCATTAGAATGAACAACAAGTAACTACAGTTGAATCAAACAAAATAATACGAGTTTTGAAACTTTCCACACGAGAAGACATCAGAGGGAAATTGTCACCTACTACAGAGAAAATGCACTAAGCATTGAACGAGTCGCAGCTCAATGTCAAAGACAAGACCTTAACAAATATTTTCCTTTTTGGTGAGATATAAGTCAGGTATGTGTATTGGTGGGAGGACAAGTCGAAATCTAAGTTACCTCACGTTCCACGCTCAAGTGCAATCTCTCTCTTGAATGTATCAAAACTATTATCATCCCACCACGGAAATAAACTCCTCAATAAAATCCATCTCGGCAAGATACACCGCTAAAATGTTTGTTTTTTCACAAAAATAGAAAGCTCAACAAGTAAAAGTGCCTTGCATGGAAACTTTCGCCCACGTCCTAGAAATATTTCTCCGGATTTACCTTGATTACACACTAACCTCGGCTAAATGAAGTAACCGACTGTGAAATTATTACGTTGACATTAAAGTATGATTGAATTTTCCCATCTTCAACTTTTTCAACTACAACCGACAAACTCCCCGACCTACTATTTTCATAATTAACCAAGGTTGAATAAACGGAAAAAAAATATAGTTACGTAAAATCGCTGTTTATCACTGAATTGTCATTTTAAATGACACAAACTTTGTGGACATTTTTCAATGTAAATGCCACTACAGATCGAGTTTTAAAAGCCCGAGTAGCTACAAAACTTTGAGTTGCTCAATGGATAAAATTATTTGCCTCTAAATTGGATGGAAGAGTAACAAAATATTTAATTAAGACAATTTTCATTGGAAAATAAGAAAATTAATTTCTTCAAAGAATCAGTTTCAAAAATGCAATTAGTGCGAAATTTCATTACAACTTCTGGCTGGTTAATTCTGCATGGAATTCCCAGTCCATAAATTGATGTTGCAAGTCTGGAAGCACCTTTTATGGATTTTTGTTATTGCTGCAAGGGAAAGTAAATGGAGTGATGCTTTCCTGCCAATGTAAATTATTCAAACGGTTGGAAATTCAAACGTAATATGAAATAGACATGAGGTATCATTGCATACATGGTTTAGTCATAAACCAGTTTTTTCCCGTCACTCTTCCTCTTCCTCTTTTTAAAATTCAAATGCAATATAAATGAAAGGTGGAGGAAGATACCCAACTCTATAAGATATACTCCAATTTTTTGTGAAACTTTAAATGTACATAAAACTTTTATTGCATACCTAATAATTATTACTCGTAGGACTGAACAATTTCAAATTATATTTAACTAATATCTATGCGGTTAGAAGGACGTGGTTTCTCTCTAGTTAAGTGGGGAGCTATGGATTCAACAATAAAGGAGAATAAAGCTACTGGTGGAAGATTTTTCATTAGTTTTACCTCTGGGAAAGCCCGAGCAATGCAGTGTGGCAGAAAGGAGAAAGGGAGCGAGAGAAACTGAGTGAAGAAAGGGAGAGAGAGAGAGAGAGAAGAGGGAAGAGGAAAACCACCAACTGGAATCTTTTTTTCATTCGTGCAGTCATTCGAATGAAGAGTGAGAAAAAGACACGATGATAAAAATTTTCTGAAAGTTTCAATTTGCTATTCCCACGTGGATCGTAACGTAGCTTTTCTAATGGTTTTTCTACATAGGTCATCCATATAGAAGTTTCTCCACAGTAAACCTTCCTACAACAGAGAACAACACTACACTCGAGACTTGTAGATGCTTCTGGGAATTTAGCCTTTTACTAACCATCGTTCCTTGTATAGAGAGCAGAGACTATCCAAGTATATTCCACAACTAACAACCAATAGAGCATGCCAATTTTTCTACTTTCTCCTCCATGATTATGAAAAATAACAGTTTTTAGATACTTTCTCTTCCTTTCTTTTTTTAACATCTCATCCCTATATCATCATTCTCTCTTTCCTTCTACACACTCTTCTATATCTTTTGTATCTTTACTAAAAAGGACTAGTGACTTCACTGGGAAAAATCAATAAGAGAAACGGTGTTGAAAAAAAAATATATAAAAGATGAAAAGAAGCATGTAAAAAGCCAAACATTTTTGAACGTAAGAACATTTTTCCCCGGGCTTTTCCTCCACCCCCAAAAAGGGGAATGCAATTAGTAGGGATAATTGACATTTAGTTCTTTCCGTTTCCCCAGAAAATTTCCATTAGGTTTATTCCAGGGAGGAGAAAGTCCGGAAGTTATTTAGGGGAAAGGGGGGTTGAGCAGAGATGCTATCATTTCCTCTAAGAGTGATGATGATGATGAAGGAGATTTTTAGTAGGGACTAAAAAATCATATAATATTTTAATTCAAAGGAGATTTGCTACTTTTTCCTCGCTCCAACTTCATTCATGGGCTATCAGGTGTACAGTACATAAATGCTTTAATATCCCAAGATACTAGGGAAAGTCCCGGGTACGGGAGATGATTAGAGAGGTAGGAAAAATTTGAGGGAGGTGGTCACCATAAAGGTTGGGAAATTGGCTGTTAAATTTTATGAGCCCAATTAAAATTTGCTGAGTTTAGTAAGAGTTATTGTTTCATTTGGGTAGGGATAGTGGTTGGGATATGTGATGAGGGCTAGATATAGGAGACGTATAACTTTTTAATCAATCCCAGATGAGTGAAAATTGCCCACGAGATTCTTAAAAACTTTCTTTATGAACCATTTTCCCCTGACGACTGTTTCTCTCTCACTATCTCAATGACTGTATGTGGACCCATAGTCAAAGCTGGGAAAGTAGTCCGTGGTTAAGTTCGCAAAGAATAATATAGCCCAAAGATGCGGTGTGGTAGTGCTAACTAAAGCAGGGGATTTCTCTCAAATGGACGGGAACATTGTCTAGGAATTAATGGGCCTCTTCACAAATTATCTTGAGTCGAAAAAGGTGAGGAGAAACTTAAGGTCCTCCGAATTTCCACATCCTATCGTCCTTTCTACCCAACCCCATTTATGTAGTTTATCGCATGACGTAAATGAGACACTAGCCTTTCCACAGGCTTTCCACACAAGGTCACATATATTTATATGTACACAAAAGCTCTATAAGTTTCTATATCATATATATGCAAACTATTGAGCCAAACTCTAAAAGCTCAAACTTTCCCCGATTGAGATAACAGGAGAGGAAATATTCTCCACACGAGATATCTCATTTTTACTCAACTTTTTCTCCCCCAACAAAACTTCCTTGATTTACCTTCCAAACCTGTATTTCCCCCGAAAAAAATAAAGGTTTGGACTGTCCCCCCAAAAAACCTACTCTCTACTAATCTATACCTTTTTTCTCTCCACAACTACAAAAAAAACCTCAGGAAAAATTATCCTTCCTCTACCTCCACTCATCACAACAATTCAACACAACTCTCTCTCTCTCTCTCAGTACATAAATAGTAAATGACACCCATTTCAAATATTTACTTTCAATTTCTTCCTAACAGCCCATTCTCTCTCCCTACTACGACTCCTACTACTATTACTACTACTAAAAAACCAAACAGACACTCTACAGGAAATGGAGAATGATTCAAAGAATCTCTATCGCGTAACTAATGAAAGGAAACTACCTAAGTGCCACCTAAAGAAATGCCGTGTTTGGTGAAAGCTGCTTTCATCCTACCATTCGTATACATTTCCCTTACTTTCTATACAACACCGCACACGCACATGGAGAAACAGCAACGGAGCAGAAGAAGATGTGGTTTGTATAGTTAAATAACAAACAAGTGGTTTTCAATTTAAAACATATATACACACATACATGTAGTGTATACATACTATTCTATGAGTAAATTTGTATGTGTGTGTGTGTGTGTGTGTGTGTGCTATTCAAAGCGTGAAAACCTGTAACCATGCATTGATGATTTTTTTTTCTATCAAAAGAGATACGAGAAAGTAAATCCATTTAAAAAAAATAAAAAGGAAGAAATGTGTCACTGTCTATGTACAAGCTGGTCTAAGTTAATTTAAGAAAAGAGCTTAGAATTTTCCTTGAGAAGAAACTCTTCTCCCGGTACATACATTGAAAACACATATTATTGTAAGGCTAGAAAACTAAAACCACTTGTTTCTTACATGTTACCATATAGAAACTCTCAGAGGCGATTTTTTTCTCTCTCTCTGCCTCTCTTTCCTCGAAAAACTTTTTTTCCGGCTTAATGTTCCTCTAACTCTGTTTTCCTTTGCTTAGATACATACGTACTATATGCAAACATGTATATGAAGGGGAAGCATTACATAGGAAGGAGTTGGAGACCAGGAGGAAGGAGGGAGTTGGAAGAAAGAAACTAAAGCTCTTTTCGATTACTATACACAGGTTTCAGCTGCTATGTCTCGATAAAGCTAGAACAGAGGGTGAGATAGAGAGAGAGAGAGAGAAAGGAATGAAAACAATCGTGGGTGTATAGAATAAATATCTACGTCTCTGTTGCCAATATTAAGTCACATACTTATTATATTGTGAATGTACGTATGTGTATAGAGAACTATGTTTGTATGGCATATTTTTTTCAGGGTAGAATCAAAATAGTTGGAGGAGTAGAAGTTAGACAATCCTCTCTATAAGATTATGGGAGGAAATCCTAACTAATGCAGTAGGCAAATCCATGCTTGGTTTAATAATAGTGGTGGAGCATTTTGTTCGCTGTAAAGAGATTAGCCAAAAGGAAGACTTACTTAGAATATGAGGATGTGTGCTTATGGTTCTTCCTCCTTATTATATTTTTCTCTTCTTCCTTTGATGCAGTCGCAGTATAAAAAGTAGAGAGAGAGAGAGAAAAAAAAAAGTAAGGGAGAATTTATATGTGGAAAAAACGAGGATTATTACGTGAGTAATTTATTAAGAATTATTTTTATGTTATTTTTGCAACTAATTTTTCAGGTCTTGGACTGTATTTGGAAGATATGTAAAATCCGTGGTATTAGTTGAAAATTCTTTGTTTTTGTTTATTTTTTGTATATTTATTTATTCACAGAGATAAGTTTTTTTATGTATTCAACTAGTTGTAGTAGTGGGAGAGTCGATGAAGGTGAGAAATATATTTGATGGGGTGAGAGGAAGGGTGGGTTAAATTATGACTTGAAATAGGAGACGTATGAGAATAGAGTGAAATATTATTTGAGGAAAGAAGTTTATCTATAATGAAGGGGGAAAAGAGACAGGAAAAGGGGAGCATTATTGTAGCAGCTGTCCTTGCTGTTTTTCTTAGATAAAGTTGTAGGGAGAGAGGGAAAAAAGGAAGGAGTGAAAAAAAACCATATGTAGGATTTGAAAGGATAACCCAGCCATAAAAGCCCTTCTTCCATTTGGTTTAGTTAAAGGAGAGAAAGTCTCCTTTTGAATTCGCATACTATTTCCCATGTACATTTCAAGTTTTCTCGCTTGGAACATGATTGATTTCTTTTTCTACAGTTGCTGGACTCTGAATTTCATGTGGGGAAGGGAAGTTTATATATGTATATAATACGTGTGAAATATATAGATTTGTGAGGAGTCAATCCTAAGCTTTTTCCGTATGTGGAGAAAAGCCTCTTGACTTTCTAAGTCACCTTGAACATAGCATTTATCCTCCCTGTATCCCATTCAGGTCATCTTAACTTCTTTGGTTGAAACCCTCATAATTATAACTTTCTACCAAATACATTGATTTCTTTCTTCTCAAGATTTTTTTTCTTCATCTTTTATACCAAGACGCACAATGGTTTTACTCGGAAATTGTTAACTTACATCCATTCACTCCCCTCAATTCATGATTTTATTCATGTCTTATCTCCTGAGTCAGTACAAAAATGGTCTCCCGTACAAGTAACGATTTTTGAAAGAATGAGGAATAATTTATTGCATAATTTAAACATCGAGGTCTTACAGTCCTAGCAACTCGTAAACATCGTAGTAGCTAAATACAATATTTATGTGAATTTTTATGGGGAGAATGTATTTTTAACGGTTGTCACTTTTCCAACAATATATGCTCTAGCTGTCACCCGTGGGGATTATAACTTCATTTTTTTTAATCTAAATTTTGTACAAATTGAATAAATAATTGATATACAGTAGCTTTTAATTCTGGAATAGGCTCATGTTTTAAGCATGGCTTGATAATGTGGTTGAAAAACATTGCTCCTTTCAACACGCTAACTGAAAGTGAGCGGTGTTGTTTTCCTGGAAATGTACAACAATAAAAGTAAGTTTCGGGTTGAAATATAAATTGAGTCAAAAGGGAAATGTGACGAGTGAGGTTGACTTGAAATAGGCAGAAACCTGGGGAAATGCTCTTTGGTTGCCGTGCTTGATGAGTGTGGAGAAAGGAGAGATAACTGGTCTAGGGAATATGAGTTACATGTAGTAGATGATAGATGGACGGGTGGAGAGAGAGAAGGGAAAGAAGCTCTTTTGTTGATCAATGAGGTCTGAAGGGTTACCATTCGAGTATACAGGCACTACCATAAATACTGACCATGGAACCTTGCATTGAGGAAGGGAATTTCCTTTCAAATTCTCATTACAGCGATGGACGTTGTCCCAGTAAATAAACTCGGAGTTGGGGATGTAGCTTTTCTCTGTGTATTTTCTATATGTATGTGCATAGTATTGTACATATCTAGGTATTTTAAAGATGAAGCAGTGAGGCTAACAAGCCTGCCAGTTGGCTTCCCTAAAGTTTACACTAAGGTTCGTTACTAACGTACATACAATGGGATTTTCTCTACACTCAGGTACTTTCTCCTACTTTCATGCTCATGACTGACGCCTCGCTCTCTCACTCTGTCTCTCTCTCTCTCTTTCACTTCTCCACTCTAATCCAGCTACTTCATATGACTACACTCGCGAGGAACTTCAAGGGAATGATATTCTATGTATGTAACTTTAGGGGGAAATAGATTCCCAGTTTTCATATAATAATAATATATGGATGAATACAGAAAGATATATGAGAATCATTCAATTTTCTATAAGTTCAGGTCACTTGAAACAGGAAATTTGGGCTCTCAATCCTGTTCAGGTACCTCTTGTCCGGATGTGAATCGAACGTCTGTATGGTGTTCCAGTGAATTTTACACACGATTCGTGTGAATACAGCTGTGGAAATGATGAGAGTGTTTTGAATTTCCTACAAATACCCCTGCCATTCACTTTCAATTTGATATGTTTTCCTTCGATAGATGGAAAACTGGGAGTCGTCACATTTCTCTCTCTCTCTCTCTCTATCTCTGGCTTTGCTGCAATAATACTTGTACGAATGTGTAGTTGAATAAATAGGCTCTTCTATCTGTTCATGGGTAATGGTATAGTAGAGGAACTATAGACGCCATGTCATGAAGCTATGTCAACGAAATACTTGACTTTGTAAACTCAATCTGACTCAGAGTTCGCATTCTCTCTCTCTCTCTCCACCTCTGTAAAATAGATCAGACTCCCGAAATTGTATGAATCAACTTCTTGATGCTCTTCCGCTTTCAAGTGACCGTCTGTTTTACGGGGTAGTGAACAATTTCCTCTTTGATTGCTGGACGTGTAATGAAAGAAAACAAGGTCGATACACATGCAGTCATGGAGAAAGGCATCATATGAAAATCCCTTGTCTATCTTGAAGGAGAACTTTGATTCCCATCCTCAATGTGCTCTTATCAAGTTCCCTTGTATTGGCCCTCCACACTTGCAGGTGGCTTTGAACATTAAAAGATAGTCTGGGCTGGGAATGGTGTTGAAAACAATATGTACCTTTCACGTGGCCGGCTCATTTAGCTCTTACAAGGGGGTGTGAGCAAATGGGAGATACATGTGGGAAGCTAGAGTTCTCTGTAGGAGAATACTGCACATAGTACTTGATGGTAAAGTTGTTGCCGTTGGATTCGTGGGTTGTAATCAAATGTAATTAATGGGCAACTGTCCCAATCTGATTGCAACCTCTAGATAATTTTACAATGCTATGGATAAAAGTACACAAGAATTTAGTAGTGTAGAAATAAAGAAACAACTGTTTCCGTGAGTTTTTTTCGTCTCTCTCTCTCGTAAAAGTCATCATGGAGCTTTCCTAACAGAGGCAATACACACCGCAGGATAGTACATGAAACCTTTTGCACACTATTTCCTAAAATACCCAACAGGGAAAAGGTAAATGAGTAATTATTTCAATTCAATCCACCTCCTTTCCCATCCTTCATCAGCACAATGTTGGCTGTTGGGCTGGAGGGAGGAGAACGTCAGATAACTCAACTAAAGGGATCCACTCGTCAAATTCCCTTCCATTTATTTCCTATAATTACACATTTCCCATTAAACAAGACTATGAAGGAGTACCTGAAGTGAAGCAAATAATCGCTTCAATGTTACTCATTTACATCCAAATTCAATCCTCGTATAGAGAACAGTGCTTTTCTAATTTCCAAGTCCCGAGACTACTATACGAACCTTGTGCATATGATCTGCGTGTGCTCTTTGTGTGTACCATTTTCACTACCAATACACTTCCAATTCTAGAAATATCCCTGCAATTACCATACACCTCCAATTAATCAAAATTTTGATGAGCTCAATGAAATTTACAATCTACAGTATTCCTATATGCATTTGATCTTTGCTCGATAATTTATATTTTCCAGCAGTGGGAAACCTATGTAGAGTTTCAACAGGTATTTTTTTAGTGCTTATATAAAATTCAGCTCAAAATGGTCTTCTTAAAAATTATTATGGAAAATCGTTCCCAGCAAATTTATGTACAATGTCAATATCTACCAATTTTTTTTAAATTTCAAATAATACTTTAAAAAACTGCTACTTTCTCAGAGTTGTCGTCAATATTAAAAAAAATACTGTTGTAACAATTATTCTTTGGTAAAACCAATTAACTTATATAGAAAATTTTAAGTTATAAATTTTAACTGGAATCTTACTCAATTACCGATGCGACACATGTGAAATTTCACATCTTTAGTTTTCCAACTTTCGTTGGAATTCGATGTAATTACTTGTGGACTGCATTATTTTCCATCAGTGATTAAGCTAGAGATATACAAATCACCAAAGCTTGTTCCAAACGGCGTTGAAATACAAGGGCGCTACAACGATTGAATAAAAGATTAGCCCGAAGTGTTAGCAATATAATGAACATTTTACGACAACAAGTGCCCCTTCGTTGTCATAAATAGGTTTTTGGGCGGATCCCCTTAGCAATTACCATAAAAAATGTCCTTCTTTTAAAGTAGTTACAGACATTATACTTGTGGTCCCGGTCATTTCAACCAAATCGGATATCTGACTAAGATATATCCTTGAATATTCCATGAAAACATTTAACATCTCAAAACTTCACAATGTCAAAAAAATCTCCATAATTATTACCAAGCCCGTTTGTGACCTTATTTGAATGTAACCTACAGAAAGTCCCAAGAAACGTTTGTACTAAATTTTGTCCCACCTGGAGTTTGTTTTGACTTATTTTGTTCGGGAACTGCTGGAAGACACGTTCCGGCAAATAGCCTCTTTATTATAAGTGTGCTAAAGCCGTAGCTAAAAATGCTGCTCTCATAAATCTCCATCACTCTGTAAGGTCTCTTTGAGTGAAGGAACACCAACAGCTTCATTCATAATAAAGCTCTCTTCGAGGACCTTAGTGTTTACCTAATAATGCAATAAATAACAAGTAAATATACCTGCAAAAAATTCTGCACAACATCTAGCTTTAAGTTGAAGCCATAAAGTTATTAACCGTCCGAGTTGCCGCTTGCTGTTGAAAGCTTTTGTTCTGCCATCTAGTCCAATTTTTGGCAGCTACAACACATTTGGCAGTATTTAACCGCTAAGTTGTGCATGAATGTTGTCAATAAGTGCTGTATAGGAGAAAATATCAAGCGTATACTGCTACTTCGCTTAAAAAACTGTTATAAGAAAAGTGTTTTTTATTACCATACTTGCATTGCATATTGCAGTGTTTTGGTCTTTGAAATTGAAAGGATTCGTCAATGCAGGAAAGGTCCCACGTGATTGTATTATTGTATATCACATACGGCAATCGTTGATTTGATTTAGCACCACACAAGAGAGTGAATAGACCAAGGCAAGTATCTGTGTCAATGATCGCAGTGAGATTCTGTGTTATGACAGTTCGTCAAAGATTTCCGAAGTTAAGCATACGTGGATTTTTTACATGTTGAAATTATTTTGTCAGTATTGAATTCTTGAAGGAATTGTAAATCTATAGAAATTATTTTCAAAAATATGACGTAGTGGTGTTTTGGTTCCGTGTACGTACATATTGAAAATTGAGGTGCCAGAATAAAATGCCAGGCGGCTAATAATAATTAAGGATGTACACATTATTGTCTGGCTTCTATCGGTATTTAACTCAGAAGGATGAATTTTGTGTGGTTATACTGGGACTGGACAATGCGGGAAAGACCGTGAGTTGTATAAATTTTGATGTAGTAATTGAAGTTGACATTTATGGAAAGAGTTGTATTTGATGATTTTAAGTTTTGTTGAAATGGGAGTTGAAAAGTTAGTAATAGAGCTATATTTTTTTAATAGACGTATTTAGATGCAGCGAAAGCATCAAAAGTCAAAGGTCATAAGAGAGCGGATAGCAGTCGGGTCACCTCAACTGTGGGATTGAATGTTGGAAGCATTGAGATGGATGGGGTCTTGTTGCAGTTTTGGGATCTGGGTGGGCAGACGGAATTGCAAACTCTTTGGGATAAGGTATGATCTCGAAATGTTTTATTATTATCGTAAGGAGTAAGGATACAGGATAAAGAAAATAATATTGTTGTGAATGGTTTTGAAAACGTGATTTGAACTGATTGGATTCCTGTGATTCATTTTTGCAGTACTATGCGGAATGTCATGCTGTTATTTATGTAATTGATTCTCATGATCGGGAAAGGATTGAAGAGTCGAAGGAAGCTTTCGGTTAGTGCTACTGATATTGTGTTGATAAGATATTTGTATGTGTTGCATTTATTTTGGAGTTCATTTATTTTTAAGTGATGAGGATGTGGAAGTCTTTTTGTTTACTGCAGGAATTCTTCTAATCTGTTAATTAATAATAATAATGTGTTTATTCAGATTGATTTGGCATTAGCCCAATTTACAAACGCGGTTTCGTATCATAGTTTCAACTTCATTTGATTTTGCACTTCTTTTGCTTTTGCATAATCTGTTAATTGTTAAGATGTTAATTTTGAACTGTGAAGGACATTTCTTGTTTTAGATTTGAGGTAGATTACTTGCAGTTTGAATGGTAATATCTATGGGATTGAAGTATGTTATAATTGGTGGGAGGAAGTGCTTGGAAGTGTAAGAATTATTGCAGTTTGTTCACACTATCCGTCCTTTTCTAGAACCTCCGGATGATTGTTCCAGAGGCGATGTGCTTGATGCATCCAAATTCTTATTCACAGTGATTCAATCTTCAATATATTTGTGTGATAGGATCATGTAGCAAAGCTACAATGGTCAGGTGATGAGGTGGAACAATTTTTTATTTGTATTCCATTTCTTTTTCGCTAGATAAAATGATCCGGAACGAGATTTTGGCTGGAGCTCCACTCCTAGTCTTAGCGAATAAGCAAGACCTGCCTGACTGCATGGGTGTTCGGGAAGTGAAACCGATTTTCAATCAAAGCGCTCATTTGATAGGCTCCCGAGATTGTATGGTGATGCCTGTTTCTGCTCTTACTGGGTAAGACACGCTAGACATGTGTTTATATTCGTGCGTACAATGTTTCCAGTCCTCCATTCATAGTACTCTGATTACTCTCATTTGTATGCTTGAAACAATTGTTGAGATTGTGTCGAATGTGCTTGTGAACGTTTCTTGGTTTCTTGGTATATAACGAAAGAAGTATTTCCTGAATATGCATTTTCTGGGAATATTTTATTAATCACTCCTCTTTGACTATAAATAGCGAAGGCATCGCTGAGGGTATTAACTGGCTTGTGGATTGTCTTAAGCGAAATGTTGACTCCCGACCTCCACGGAATAACGAAAACCGCTAAATTTTTTACCTCGTTGTAAGCTATTAAGTAATTCAATAAGTAAAAACAATCTTGTACCTTGTTTTTATACGTCAATAAAGTCATTATGTATTATGTTTTGAAATTACGGCCGAGCTTAAAATTAATTACTTCCATTCCCATTATTAATTCAGGTCGAATTAGTAATTCAGTATTTGTGCCTACTTTAAAATAATTGCTACCGAAAGTAACAATTTCCCTCAATTGCAAGCCACGTAGAAAGGCAATAAGAAAATGTTGGACTGGCTGGAGGCTGAATGAGACTCTTCACTAACATTGCACTAACACAACTATTGCAAATAAACTTCAATTCCAGTCATCTGTTGCTGCACAACGGAAACACATTCTAAGAAAACAAATCACCTATCAACTCCACTTGCGATTCATAATGAACTATCAATACTTACTAGCCGTTTTAATTTTGCAGCATGTACAATATACAAGTACAACAACAATACATCCTTTACATTAAATAATTTACGCGTTTAAACATTCTCTTTCTTCATTACGTCCAAAGCATAAAAAGACAGCGCAGCGGTATTATCATCACAATCGTAAAATCTCCGATTGAATTTTTGTTTACAACTTACAAACAAGTAAGCTGTCATTCTATCGTAAATACACGTTAGTGATTTTTTCTTAAGTAATCATTTCTGCAACATAAAGCCTGCAGCTGCAAATTGCCACATATACGACGATCGGTTTTTATTTTCACGCTGCTGTCAAGTGATTATTGCAGAGACGAACTACTTAATCCAAGGGAATATGTTCGACATTAGATTTATTAAACAGAGAAATTATAAGAGGGTAGCAATCGCCATCTATGGAAACGTTGAAGGGGCCGAAGAGGTGAAAGCTCGTGTGTTGGGCTGCGTGTGTGGACATTGGACGTGGACAGATTGGAAGAAATAAAGTGAAAGTCACACATGTTGAAAGAAAGGGCAGAAAGCGGGAATGTTTAAGTAGTGACAAAATTCAATATTCGAGGAAATGAATCATAAAATATATGGAATTTGCTAATTTAGTTAAGTTGTATATACTCAACATCTGTGACACTTCATTGAATTGAGTCGGTGGGATCTTTCTGTGGAATCTCCACACCTGTGTTAAACTTAATTAATATTCCACACGGTCGTCACGTCTTGGTCACAATTTTGTCATAATTTCATTTGCGACGACGCCTTTATTGATTTGTGATGAGACAAGGATCCAAACATTAATTTTTAATCGGGTATGTTTTGATTTTGGAAAAATCATACTGTGCTCTGCATCATCCAGTAACTTATTCGTAAATTGGAAAATATATCAAGGTGAATAACTTATGGTTGAAAAATAGGTCACATGTAGATTTTGTTGTTGTAGACAAGTAGAGAAAAATGGCATGAATAGAGCTGGGTGTCGATGTCACGTAGATATAGAAAAAATTGCCGAAAGTGTGGAGAAAAATAAATTGTCGTGTACTGACTTAGTAGAAATGTGCTTAATGAAAATAACATTGTCCACTAATAATTATTGTTTGTTTTTCTTTAGACGTGTGCATTTCGTCCAGAGACTTAGGCAAGTTGAGATTAACTTTTACAGGATCATCAGTTACTGAGTCGATTATTAACCTCGATATTAGTTGTTGCGTACTGACGACCTAGGAATTTAGTTGTTGCACTTACATTCCATTTGATCATTCCGATTTGAACTGTAATCATGGAGGTGGCAAATACAATAAAGCAAGTCATCAATGATGCGGTGGAAAGAGGTATGAAAGTTTTGTTGTGTGGAGATAGTGGCTTTTTTATTTACCTGATGTCTAACTACTAGTAAATGGTAACTTAAATGTGAATTTTGGTACTTTTAGGATGTTAGAATTTGTTATTTTATGGCAGTGATGTAACTTATGGGATGGTGGAGGTGCAGTGGAGTTAAGAGGTTTTTTCGGTTGTTTTTAGTGAAAATGCCCGCGCCATTGCGCTTACGAGATTTAATTCGAATGATTCGAGCAGCTCGGACTGCAGCGGAAGAACGTGAAGTTGTGAACAAAGAATGTGCCAATATTAGAAATACATTTCGAGATGAAGACTCTGTTTGGCGATGTCGATCAGTTGCAAAATTACTTTATATTCATATGTTGGGGTATCCGGCTCATTTCGGCCAACTGGAGTGTCTCAAACTAATTGCATCCCCTAGGTTTACTGATAAAAGAATTGGTTACCTAGGTGCCATGCTTTTGTTGGATGAGCGGCAAGACACACACTTGTTAATTACAAACGTCCTTAAAAAGTAGGTGCTCTGGTAACTGGATATTGGAGGGATTGCATGCAAATAAGTGTGAGATGAATGGTATGATATTTTGTTTTTTTTGTGCAGTGACTTAAATTCGAACGCCCAGTTTGTAGTGGGCCTAGCACTGTGCACTTTAGGAACAATCGCCTCCGTCGAAATGTCACGCGATCTGGCGCCGGAGATCGAGAAACTATTAAAGTCTTCAAATGCTTACTTAAGGAAGAAAGCTGCGCTTTGTGCTTTTAGGATTGTCAGAAAAGTACCCGAACTCATGGAAATGTTTTTACCGGCTTGCAGAACATTAATCGCGGAAAAAAATCACGCTGTTCTTATCACAGCTGTGACCCTTGTCACGGAAATGTGCGAGAAGTCACCCGACACCTATAATTACTTTAAAAAGGTACAGTTTTTTACAATTTCGTTTTAACCCAGCCCAATTAGAATCACCAGGGGTCCCGAACTCGTGCATACCTGATCGCGAATGATAAAATTTTGGTAATTCGCTGAGTTTTGTACACCAAAGCGAATAATTTCGATATTTAAAACAAAAAATGTTCGCGTTTGTAAATCAACAAATCCGAGGTTCGCGATGTGTACAAATTTTGGGCCCTTAGGAACTGACGTTTGACAAAGACTTAACTATATTTTGTACTCTTCAATTCTTTTTATTCCAATAATATTTAAAAAATCTGCGTGAATCTTGCCGAATGACGATAATTTTGGTTGTGCAAGTAACTTTTAATCATCAGTAGTTCTTGCTGAAGTGACAGTTGTGGTGGTCCTGGGTGATTGCGTTCAGTAAGAGTATAATTTAATGGAAGAATTTTAGTCGAAAATTTGATCGTTCCTACCATTAACTCTATGATGTGGCTAGTAATCTTTAACATAAAAATTAAGACTAGAATTTATTCACTTTTCTTTGTTCTTTCATGTGTGGTTGTGGATGAAAATAAAGGGAGCACCACAGCATGAGTGAAATTATGATTGCATTTTTTATAACTCGAATTGGCTTGCGAATTAATTGCATAGTTTTTAGTAACAAAAATAGTAATTTGCTTCTATTCTACACTTTATTAATAATCTGCTACCGAAGTACATTATTAGTCTACTACACGTCTCTCTTGCCGTCGTGCCGTAGCAAATACGAATTTTTCGTGTACAGTTAACTCATAGTTTTGTATTGAATTGGTTATATTGTGCTGTTCACCGCTTTCCTCCCGAAGGATCCTGAAAATTGGGAGGTAAGCTGTTTCTTCACCTTAAAATTCCAGCTTTGATATCACGCTATTAATAGCTATGCTTTTTCCATTTACTGCTTTAAAACTTTAAGGATTTAACTGAAGTGATTTATTCATTTTAATCGCATGGGATTTTGGCTCGGAATTGTTTTGCATTTATTAATGCAATTTTCTGCGATCGTTTGTATATGTAATGATATTAGGGATGACGCTGACAAAACATTTCGTCCTTCGTTCGTCGGGAAACATTTTGATTGATATTTTTACATTTCCAGATGATTCCAACCTTGGTTCGCACAATGAAGACACTAATTCTTTCAGGGTATTCACCAGAGCATGATGTTTCCGGTGTCAGTGACCCATTCCTGCAGGTGAAACTGTTGCGACTGCTTCGCGTTTTAGGCCGGGGCGATCAGGAAGCTGCTGAAGCTATGAATGATTTACTGGCTCAAGTAAGGACATACATTTTTGAGATTACCATAAATACACAGAATATGATTTCTTATGGGGAAATACATTATTCCTAATGGAATATCTAGAAACCGAGTTATTATTCTTTAAAGGTTGCAACGAATACCGAAACAAGCAAGAACGTGGGAAATGCTATTCTTTATGAAACTGTTCATGCCATTATGGATGTTCAGTCTGAGTCTGGTCTTAGAGTTTTAGCTGTGAATATTTTGGGAAGGTTCCTGCTCAATTCAGACAAGAATATCCGTTACGTAGCTCTGACAACTCTTCAAAAGACAGTAACACTAGACCAAAATGCAGTTCAGAGACATCGCTCGACTGTTCTGGACTGTTTAAAGGTTAGTAATATTTTGGGTGGTTACCTACTAGGGGTTTCTCGTTTACTCAGTAAATATGTGGAAATGGTTTTACAGGATCCTGATGTAAGTATACGGAGAAGAGCTATGGAGCTAAGCTTTCAGTTGGTGATTGAATCAAATTTAGAAAGTATGACGAGAGAATTGCTAGCATTTCTAAATAGGAGCGAGCCAGAAGTAAAGTCTGTTTGTGCGTCCAACCTAGTATCTATTGCGGAAAGATACGCACCTTCTCCCTCGTGGCATTTTCATACTTTGTATGAGATTTTACAAGCTGTAAGGATTCGCTCCGAAATCATAATTTTTATCATACGCAAAGTCATTGTGATACAGTCATGGTAATCATTCATGTCAATAACTCTTTAGGCGGGAAACTACGTTCGAGACGATGTGGTTTCATCAACACTACAGTTAGTTTCAGATTCTCCAGCAATCCAGGCAGAAGCAGTTAGTTTGCTTTGGGAAGCAGTTAAAAATCTTAAAAACCTTGAAGACTATCAGCCATTAGTGCAGGTAAAATAGTAGTGATATAATTAAACAACCCTATGCAATGTAGTGTTGCCAAACCGGAGGAAATTGTTAACACATTGGTATACCCAACTAGGTGTGCTGCTGGTGTATTGGTGAATACGGAGATTCATTGCTAACCATACCTGATGTTCCCATGGACGATGTTTTAGAAAGTTTCCAACAGATTCTGTGGTCACCGCATGTTTCAATTATCACTCGTCAGTATTCCATAATGGCTCTTGAAAAATTGTCTGCTCGTGTACCAGATACTACAGTTCGTATCAGGTAATTGTTTTGGACATGAACTTCGAAGCGTAAGTCACTTCGTCAGTTTAAATGGAAATCTAATATTTGTACTATAGGTCAATAGTGGCTGCTTTTGGATCCCATTTGAACGTCGATCTGCAGCAACGTGCAATAGAGTTCGGAGCCCTGTGTCGCGCTTTTGACAATTTGCGTGGGCCAATATTAGAAAAGATGCCTCCTATGCCTGTTGATAGGGACAGCAAACGTGCCACAGCAAATGGAGCGGCTGAATCCAATTCGAACGATTTTGATTTGCTTATCGAAGATGGAATAACTACATCCAAAGATCGGGATCAAACCACAAGTGACTCTGTGAGTTCGTATTAAGCGTTTCTAGATGGTTCTATTAGGACCGGGTTAGTCCATTATCGTCATATCATTACATTCGTGATGAACTTTGTTGTATGACAGAACGTTTTGCTGAATATTATCGACGGACTGGATGGTGACAACGTTTTGGGAATGAGTTCAACGTCTGGAGTTTATGATTCGTCAGATTTTAATTTTGGAATGGGAATCAAAAATTCGCCAGCACCTATAAATACGTCCTCTAATATTTTTGGTGGCGGCGGCGGAAATGACTTGTTAGACCTCCTCGGGGGAAGCTTTGGGGACGAAATGTCTACACCGGCCACTGAACCTGTGAAAATGCCCACGGTTGGGCCAAATATTACTGCTATGCCTTTATTTCCAAATTTTACACATTCGGTTGCCATCAACGGAGGCACTGAAATTTCGGGAGAGACTCAGCAGCATGAGTTGATCCCGGGCCAGTTCTTCCCATCCTCGTTTTTCGCTCTGAACAAAACAGAACAGCAAACGTCTTTGTGGCAGGGTTCAGAACATGATGGAATAATGGCTGGTAAGCGAACCATGGAATAAGGAATACAGTTGATTTAGCGCTACAGCTGATACTAAAAATATTAACCGGCTTTGTACTGGTTTTGCAGAATATGGGAAGGCAGTTTTAGCCTACAGTGATGAGCATATATGGATTGTTTTCGTTCCATTGTTGGCCTATTCATCTCAGACAACGATAGTGATGCAAGTCCGAGCTGGAGGCCGTTCTAATCAAAGTCAAATTAACGATTTAATCTTCCAAGCTGCCGTCCCTAAAGTAAGCAGTTCAACTTTTCTAAGAAATTTGTTAGGACAACTATGTGGTACTTAGCTTCATTTTTGGTTGTGTTTTAGTCATTGCAGTTAACATTAGATCACCCATCTGGAACCAGCATTGTTCAAGGAACTGTTATAACACAAAGGGTAACAATTGGAAATCCATCCAAGGTATTAAATCTCGTGACCAATCATATTTAGAATTATATATTTACAATTTCTTATTTTTTCGGCAAATCCTTGTTTTGAAATTTATAGTCTCGAATTTAATTTCAACTTTCTTCTTTAGGCAACTCTGAAGATGCGTCTTAAGATAAGCTACAATGTCAGTGGAAGGTCACAAGAAAAAATTCAAGAAATTCACGATTTTCCAGCTGATTTTGGACTGTCTTAGTTTCAGAATTTGCCAATTATCCGTCCGTTTTAAACCAAACTAATATAATTAAGTAACCGCACTAATCCTTACCTTCAACTAGTGGGAAATGCTGTAAATGTTGTAGTAATCCTTTTTCCATTATTATGGTTCTCTTGACAGTCACTTCAGCAAGCGAGATCCTGTAGTCCTACTCGTCCAAATCATTGGAGAGTAATGTATTTTAGTTTTTCTTATTTATATTATTTAGTCCATCTGAAGTAAAGGAGCAAATATTTATTTTATTCAGCTTAGAAGAATTCCTAATAAGCTATGGAACGCTGAATAGGATTTAGTTGTTCAATTACCTTGAAAATGACCAATGATCATGAAAGAATGTAGATGCAGATTGCAATATTTTTCCTCAATTGAACGTTTTGTAAAAACAATTTAGTATTTCATGTGTAGATGATTCCATTGTTATGTCATAGTAACTTATATTTTGTTGGTCTGCTGTTTGAAAAAGTATCAGCTTTGCTGATGCTGGTATGTTAATGTTACATCATTATGCAATTTAGATGAGTACATGAAAAACAATATTAACATGTATGTTTTTTATGGCAGTTTTAAACTTATTTTCCTGTTTTGAAGTTTGAGTTTAGTAATATGGATGTATTGAACTTATATATCGTACTGATTGTATATGTACTGTGACATTTGTAAGATTGGATTTTCTATTTAACGCCGAATTACATGAAGAACACAGTTGTTGAGGAAAACAAGAAATAGGAGGTTCGCAATTGTTCAGGTGCTCAAAATCATGTTTACCTTAATGAAACATATATGTTTAAATTGATGTACGCGTACCTACCAGCGGGCAAAACTATTTTATAGGGTAACATCTTAATATTAAAGTAGTTACAATAATAATTATGTAGCTTGTAATGCTTTCAGATTAATTATTGTACATTTGTCAACTATGAATAATAATAATTGTTTAGTATGAGTATCGGTGATGATAATGTGTTCAGTCGTCGGATACACTACCGCACCGTTACTGACAAACTGCGTGGAAACAGAATCAACCATTGTTATAATAATAATAACCATTGCTACCAGTTGAATGTAAATAATTTGTGTTTACGGAATTCGTATGGACACGAAACACGGCTTAATCAGTCAGTTGGTTGGTCATTATTTTTCGTGATTGCGTTGGTTACGGAAATAATGATTGTCGAAATATCTTTACTAAAAGAATAAATAAAATGGATACATGTTCGTCAACATGGTTTCGTTACGTGGTGATACCGCCGAGAATGTTTCTTTCCATCAAACCATTTACATCTGTTAGAGACCATTTTGCAAATGCCAGGTATAGTGCGTGGTGTAGCATGAAGTTTAAGCTTCGTAATAGATAGGTTCTTGTGTAAATCCGACATTATTCATATTTTCTGTCGTTCTAAGGAAAGCATTCGTAGAAGGTCGAGATCTCTCGGCATGAAATTCAGTTTTATTCACCAAAATAACAAAATTTTACACTGTCAATTACCATTTCTTCTGTTCAGTAATTTACAACGTATGTAAATCATGTGATGCAAGCAGGGTGAGCATCATATGTATTCACTGAAAATATTCTTTGAACGCATTCAGATGTCCAACAGTAACAATTATTTCATATATATTTACTTCACTAATTGTATATAAATTAAATAAATTTATATATTATTCTGCATCACCTTAATTCCTATAAATTTGGAATTGGCAACAATTTAGATAATTAATACTCGCAATTAAGATTTCGAAAGCAGTGCGAAAAACTGCTGCCAGCCTTTAGCTTATCTCTGTTAAAATTTTAGTTCCTAATGAATACTAGTAGTTTGTGCACACATCCAAATTATTTACAAGAGTAGCATGGATGAGTAACTACTCTTTTGTTATCGTTCAGCTACTGTATGCTTATAGAAATTAATAAAATAGAATAGGCAAATAGGCATTCCAAATACAGGTAGTCAAAACAGTTTCTCATCTTAATAATTGCCATTTCCTTGCCTTGTAACAAAAAAAAACGTCGAATGCGTTATTCACCATCAAAAGCTAGCATTTGTTACTAATATATAGGAGTAATCTAGAAGATGGATAAACGAGCAACTTTTTAAGATACATCCACTAGAGTGGCAATTTGTAGTAAGTATATAACACGAATATAGATTTGGTTATCTGAAGTTTTCCAAGGATAAATACTAAATTGTTTAAAAATTAAATCACATATTTCTCACACATACACGTACTTCATCACACCTTATAAATTACATAAAATTATAATTCCTACAGAGCTCAGATACTCATTACTGATAATCTTGCCAACAATCTGACGTATATTATTGATAATCGTTATTACTACAAGATTAATTATTAGATTCAAAATCTTATTCCTCTAAAATATATCAATTAAAAATAACTTAGTATGGATACCGAAATCTGCCGCTTCCACATCGTTGAACCAAGTAGTCTCTGGTAAGCGAGTTTAGCCTCAAAAGGTGTATCAAAAGCCACTCTTGCATCGCCCGTCGGCTTCTGATTATCATCAAATCTACGTATAATACGACTTCTAGGAATTTGTATCTTGAGCATATCTTTAAGAAAATTCAAAATGTCGTCCATTGATGCCTTGAAAGGAACATTTTCTAGGGCAAGAACACAACCTAAGGAAAAATAATAATCAATTTCAGTTTCTGTATTCACATCTGCTTCTACTGTGACGTGTGACCCAAATACTTCATCAAATATTCATAAAATTACATCCATATCAATACCTGGATTTTCAAATGGAGCCATGTCATCTTGACGACTGACACCATGTTTAGACCTATCCTCTCTGTCAACTCCACCGGTGCCATTATTATTACTGCTGAACCTCGTCGACCTTTCTCCAGGAGGACCACGCAGTCTTGGAACATTTACCATCATGTTAGAATTATTTGGACTAGGCATACTTTGTTGCAAAGCTTGGGTGAACGGATTTTGACTTTGATGATTATTTTGAAATCTAGTAGCATTCGAATTAGGAATAGCTGGCCGAGGTCCCAAAAGTGATGGTCGGGTGCCTCGTGGCGGAAACTGGTTGCTAACATGGTTACCAGAGAGTGGTCCCATATGGTTTTGATTATTACTACGATTCTGAGAATTTCCTGAAGGCAGCAATGAAACCTTGACCGGAACACGACCAAACAAAGTTCCATCTTTGGTAGTTGCTCGTCTGGCCTTACTAGGGTCCGGGAACTCACACACAACTTGCCCGTTCGGCATGACCCCATTCTGATCGTACATCATACGTACACTCAGAGGTGTCAGGCCGATCTCCGAGAAAAAATCCAAAACACTGCGTTCGTTTGTTTGTGGCGGAACTCCGGTAATTAGAACACTGGAGCTATCCATATCCTACATTGAAAAAGAGATCAACAATTAGTAGCGTAAAACAATAACCCACATCATAGCATCTTATTTACGAAAAAGTAGTTTAAAACTCATTCCATGCTGAAACTGACAATTAAGTTCAATTATTAAGTATAACGTATGTAAAAGTGGAAACTCGTAAAAACACGCCGAGTTTATGTGGTAAATTGAAAACGAAGTAGTCATGGATAAGCAACTACAATCTGAGAGAAGAGAGAATCGGAATTCCGACAAAAAAAGTAACCGAAACCATACAACATGTGACATATGGGACTAGAAAATAAAAGAGATAACAAGAGTGAAAATATCCATGACAAGAACGACCTCGCAAACGAAACGGCAATGCATGCGCTAAGAGAGAAAGGCAAAACAAAAGAAGGCACAGAATAACTAAACACAGGAATCAACATGATCACACTAACCAGGCCAATGTCCAATTCAAACAATGACTTGGCCTCTCCAGGCCCTTTAAAATCTCGTGCTGATCCGACTCGTCCCCCGTATGCCTCCCGCTTAGCTCGCTGTACATCTTCAAGCTCACAAAAGTCAACAGGAAAATTTGCTCCTTCAGGGGACTTTACAATCACATCAACTGCCCTTTGGGCTGTCACTAATGAGTCCAACTGGACCCATGCAGTCATAGTGACCCTGCCCGTTGAGGATTCATTCGGCAAACAGACGATATCAACTACATTTAAGTCTCGAAAGAATTTTGCCGTAACATCTTTCGTGGAGATATTTGCGGGAAGCCCACGAATGGTAATGCAGTTCGACTGCGAGGGTGCACCACCATTAAAGCCTATTGCATACAAAGATACGGACACTAGTTTAGATTCACAAGTCACAACAATCCCTCATCACCCACAAACCAAATTATTTTATGCGGACAACACAGAGATACATTATACGGATCGCCCTCATGATCATTAAACAACTATCAACAAAGCATTACGGCTGGTTCTCGGACGGTCCCGGGTGTCACTCCGGTCTCGTTCTCGATGATCCCTGTCCCGATCTCGATCACGTTCCCGCTCCCGCAGCTCCTTCTCTCTCTCTTGCTGGCGCTTATTCTGTCGGTACTCAGCATCCCACGCTTCCAGTGTCGCTCCTTCCACCTTGATCGTATTCCCTCGTAATTTTAGACCGTTCTGTCGCAACAACCGAGGAAATTCTGAGGGGTTCTCTAACTTCAAATACGCTAGACCCTTCTCATAGTTTCTTACTACCCCTTCCCCTCCACCTTGAACATCCACTCGAATGAACTCTCGTATCTGCAAATTTACCATCCGTCAAGTCATCAAAAAATAGCATTAATTTCAGTGTCATCTCCCCATCGGTATATGCCTCCCAGCAATAACAATCAAAACGTCAACTGGCCACACGTTCTGACCCAAGGAAATTGACAAATCAAGCTCCTCTTCCTCATACCATTAGAGTCAACCTCAATCTAGCACCTCGGTCCTACTCCATGCAACACCAACCCAAAGGAATCCAAACATTTCCTAGAAGCCAATCACCGATTTCCTTTGTCTACAACTCACATACTAGATGTATTTAATTTCATTCATAACCCGATGAACATTTACCCAACAATTCACTCGCAATTTCCAGCCACATAGCCAAGACATGAAGAATAATGTATACAATGAAAATTCCGCAAGTAATTTATTGCAATGTTTTATGCAGCTCGCAGCTCCCAACTCTCTTAATTTTCGAGGTGGACGTACACGTTATTCTTCTCACTTTCAACTTCAGCCATAAATATTTTAAGCACAAAAATCATTCACACCCTACACTATTTACAAATCCTCCGATGTTCTACAGCTGTAGGTATTTTATAATCGCATATGATGACACGTATGTCTTGCATTGGTATGCTGATTGTTTGTATAGTCTATTAACGGTATTAAGTATGAAATTTTCGTCGCGTTTACCTCTCGAAAGGATGTATCCTTCGATAGTCCTGATAATTTAGCGCAGGGTGAAGACTCGTCTGTAATGGTTACAACTATATTTTCTACGGAGTCCCGTCTGTCCTTTCCTAAGTACTTCTTATCAGCGTCCAAATTGAGTGTTCCAAACTTCCCTGCAGGTGACGATCCATCTACCTTGATTCCTTTTTCCGGGCTACCACCAGAGCCAGCATCACTTCGTCGACGTTCATCTCGACCTCGCTCTCTATCCCTACTAGATCCTCGTCTGCTCCGGGTTCGTTCTCTATCCCGACTTCGGCTTCTTGACTTGGATCTTCTACCTCGACGTCTTTCGCGACTTCGGTCACGACCTTCCCGACTCCTTGATCTTCTTCTACTCCTATCCCTACCAATTCATTATTTTGTAGTCAATTATTACGGATTTCCATTTGTCAAAACTGCATTGCTCTCCTTTAAAAGATCCTACTCCCAGTTCATTATGCCATTTCCTTTGCGAAGATCATTGCCAGCTAATAACTCAAAAATTGCAATTTTGATGGACTAAAAACTTTCAGTCTGTATCATCTCAGAATATTCAAGGCCGTCGTCGGTGGTCGGTCTGATTTACAGCAGAAACTGGGACAAACTTCTGCTTTCACTGAAAAATTTCGAGGGTCTGTCGAAATTTTCAAAAATTAACGTCAAAATCATAATATCGGAATCGGTAAATTTAAGGTCACTAATCAGAAAGCCACGTTTCTGCATTTTGAGCCTCTTTGAGGGTTAATTACGTAATTACATAAGGAAATAAAAAATGCTACAGCCAGAATAATGCTGTTAATACGGTGTGAGAACGAGAGAAGTATTAAATTAAAAAATTTGTTGGGGCGATGAGTTTCGGATAAGGGGTGCATTACTTAGTTAGTACCAAAAAGGCTTGAATTCGGTCATGCAATTTCCATGAAGTTACATACTTTCAAGATGATGGCCTGATCTACAATGAGTTGAAGGACTTCAGAGCATTACGGGCTTCAGTTTCCATCGGAACTTCCGCTGCATTCTAACTCTATTCTCTTCATATCTAGAGGATATAATTACTATGTACGAGAAACAGGTTCAAGAATTTGTTTCCTTAGTTGAGAATCGTCGTTACTATTTGTGTGGACCAACTGATATTTTATAAATTAGTGTGTTCATATGACGTCCGAAATGTATTCGGCTGCACTTACATATGTGGTGGTATCATGATAGCATGTACAAAATGTTATTGCCAGTCACACAGAAGTGTAACAAAGTGTTGGAATTAGTTATGCAATCTCATGGGTTGATCAATTTATTTTGCTGGCCTATGTCAACAAAAAGTTTAAACGAGACCACCAATGACGAACTCACAGTCAGGAAACTCGGGATTGTAGAAAGTGTAGGTGACTAAGACTAAAAATAATGGACCCGAAATTCCTTAAAAGCAGAGTTTTTCCAGTTGTGAAATATATGTTACCAATGATGGCATGCCGATTGAATCGACGAAAGACCGAGCTGAAGTGTGATGTAGTAATGCACCTTCAGAACAGCTATCCAGAATAAACTTTTTTAAGAATTCATCAAACCTTAACGACAGATTCACAATTCTCTGTCAGGACCACTCATATAATTACCATAGCGATCTACTCAGTTCTTGCTTTATTATTAGCTGATTCAAA
>JAQFXU010001597.1:0-27414 GCA_034693705.1 Spatulosminthurus flaviceps | reverse complement strand
TCTCTACGTACTTATTTACTACACCTTTTTTTCACACCCACAACAACAAATAGCATGTACATGTATAAATTAGAACACAGCGTAATCTCACACTTGAGCTCAGTCTCATGCTCTCTCACATTCATTTTCGTTTGCACAATTCAAAAATACGTCCCTTTTTTTGTCTCCATGCATTTTACATTCCTTCCCCAAAATTCATCGGTAAAAAACAAAAGGAGGGGCAGTGCTCATTTAAGCCCAATGATTTGATGAGAGGTCTGTAGAAAATGGAAACCGTTTTAACAATGGACCAAATTCAAAAATAATAGAAATCCAGATTTTCAAAAAATAAGTTACTTGAAACATTAGAAATATTCGAGGGGAAATCCAAGGCTGGGAAAAAATATTGAGTTAATTTTTGAATTTTTTTACTCAAAATGGCCGTTTGTGAGTTTTTCCTTAAGGTGGGAATGAAATTTTTGTGAAAAATCCCTTGAGCCATTCATTGTTTAGGTTTTTTTGAAATCTAATTAAATACAGACTTTAGAATTTTTAGGGCGACGTCAGCCCCCTTATAAAATAACATTGTTCGTACGTCTGTCCGTCTGTACGTCAGTATCTAGATGTGTCCTATGTGTATGGATTTTGAAAAGCGCAATTTTTTTAATATAATTTAAGAATTTCGAAAAAAATTCAAAAATTCAAAATTTGTTTTCAAAAATGTATTTTTGACTAAAAAATATTATCGTGGAATAAAAATTAGTTTGTCAAAATGTTTTTTTTAAATTTGGCTTAACTATTGTTTTGTTGGAAATTTTTTGAAATTTAGTTTTATATGAAATTTGAAAATGACCTCAACATTGTAATCTAAACGGGGTTAAGGGTGAGGGCTGTTATGGCTGACGCCGTTCTACGCGAAAGCATCAAATTATCGCGAAGCGATGATTTTTGATTCTCAAGAATAGTTGGTGTGGTAGGAATGAAGCATATGGTGCTACTAAAGACTACAAAATCAAGTTCAACGGTGAAGGGTTAATTGCGTGAGTTGATGTGGAGAATAATAATATTAATGAGGGAAAAGCTACATGTAATAATTAACAGAGTATTATGAAAAATAAAAAATTACGTGAGAACTTGACCTGGGCGTGAGAGGAAATTCAAGTGGAGGAGACAGACTTTGGAACTCCATAAAATTCTAAAGGTCTTCTTAAAAGAGAAGGAGAGAGAGAAAGTTAAAATTCTGGAAAAGAACTCAATCAATGGAAAATGAGGTTGAATAAAAAAATGAATGTGCAATTAGCCTTTATTTCTTATAGATACTCTACGTGGAATTGTGTGTGTGTCTATGTGTGTATGTACGGCTAGGGTAGGGGTGTTGATCCCCTAATAAAGCTAAAAGAAGGAGATGAGGGAAAGAAGTAACTTGTCTTCATTTTCTTCCTTGACAGTCTGCTTAATTAGGTTACAAACGTGAGAAGCAATCTGATGATAACATTTTGAGAGAAGAGAAGCTTCGTGTTTATGAGAGCTTGAATAAGCCCGGAAATTTCTCTCTAGAAGAAGGCAAGAAGGTGAGGTAGAAGGAGAGGAGGGTTCCTATTGGACCTTGGGGAGCCCCTATGTAGGAAGAGGGGAAAAAGTTATTTTTTTATCCTCCTGTAATCCTCCTCCTCCTCTTTAAAGAAAAATACAAGAATTTTTTGAAGAAAGGTGTGAGTCAAAAATGCGGGTTTGGTTCAAAGAAATCAAGAACCTCAAAAAAAAAATTTACAGGTAAGAAAAAGTCAAAACTCTTTTGATTTTTTCATGCCCGCCCTTAGGAGGACCAAACCACAACTTGTGTTTTTTTTTGTGAAAAATAACATAAGAAAAATTATTTAAAAAAAAAGGTTTTGTGGAAGAAAATAGTTTGTATATTTTTTCAATGTAAAAAAAAATTTTTAGGACTGGGATTTTAAAAGATTACAACTAATTCAATATGATTATCTCCATCGGCCCTTTCCCTTCTTTCCTCTCCCGCTCTTCTTTTCTTTATCTCCAACTTAACTACACCCATTTGGCCGTTTTCAACTGGAATTTTAATCTACAAAAACTGCTCCTTCTAGACTTCTTTCTGACAGTTACGACCAGCGTATGCTACAATATATCTCTGTAGTAAATTCATTCTTGTGCCTTTCTCCAACTTTCTCTTCTGACTTTTTCCCTGGATTTCGAGAGAGTTGTTCAATTTCTTTCTCTCATGTAAATTTGTCTTCTCCCCTTGTATAATTCCTTAGCTCCTGTAGATTTCTTTATGTGATAATATTTTTCCTCTGCTGGATGCTGGTTGTTTTAAGAATGGTTGGAATTCTTTGGGTGGGAGATGTACAATAATAATTCTTGGATAAAAAGAAAAATTATTTGTGTACTTTCTCCTAAAGAGAAGGCGGTGAGAAAATGGAAGGGATAATTATTTTCTTGTAGTCACGAGACCCAATAACTTGCTAGCGTAGAACTTGAGAAGGCCACGTAATGATACTCCTAATTATTAACATTCCGAATATTGGTTTGTGAGGAAATAGCCAATAATTCCCTAGAATGGTTTTCCTCTAAATTCCTTTTATTTCTAAATGAAGATCTTTCCGAATGCCTTAACTTTTCCCTCTACCTGAAAAAATTTTTTTTACGTATCTTTGATACGTTATTTTCCTTCCTCTTCCGAACAAGAATTTTCCTATATGAGACTTTTATACAAGATTTAAGGGTAAAAATTGCTGGATATCTGGAATTTCCCGAGGCTTTCATCAAAGAATGGTACTTTCTCCACTTTCTCTCTCTCTCTCTCTCTCTCAAAGTATTATTTCTCTATGTAAAAATCCAGCGGGAACCCTCCCAAAGCTTTCTCTCCACCGGCGTTTGAATCCACTCAAGAATTTCCCTCTGTCTTCCATCCCATCCTCACTCTCTCATATATATAAAGTATATATCTTTGGCATGGAAAAAGAAGCCAATCTGGGAGAATGGAGAAATATAAAATGGGAAGTTCCTGGGTAATCTCTGATCATATGGGAACTTTAATGTGGGAAAGAGCCTCAAAAGAGAGATTAAATGTCTGAAGGAAAATCCTATAAAGGTCATTGAATAGAAGTGCAACCTTGCAAAAATATTTCCCCCCTTCCGAGTAGTAGTAGTAGTAGTAGTAGTAGTAGTAGAGAACAGAACCAATCCAATGTTATAAAAGAAACTTCTCAAGGAGGACCATCTCTGTTTGAACTCGTGTTTTTACGGGAAATATCAAGTACCATTCCCTTGACTTTCTCTTTTTAACCATGTCTTTTACCTAGGAAATAAAAAATATTGTCAAAAAATGGAAAACCTCCTTAGTGAAAAACTCTTCCATTTTTAAGGGTCCTCACTTTTTTTTGAAATCCTGACAAAATATAATGTTTCAACTTGTCTATCACAAATGGAATAATTTTTAGAAAATCATTTTGATAAGAAAGAAAACCCAAATTGAAGTGAATGTTTTTTCCCTATTGAATTGTTTACCTTGAGCAGGATCTCATCTGCACACATGAGGACTTTCGTCTTCAAACATGAGGGTGGAATGCTATTATTAGGCATAAAAATTCTCTTAGGGAAATTCAATCCGTCGTGAGGGACGGAGTGTAAAAGTAGGAGTTAATTGAAAATAAAATCACGTTTAGGAGGCTCCTTGTACGTTGCCCTCGTGGGATGGGCGTATATGTTTTTTTTTTGCAATACGCAAAGGAGCGTTTGAGAGGAGGAAGAAGATTGAAAAGTACACATTTGTACACAACGCACAGGGAGATATTATACACATAAAAAAAAGAAGGGAAGACTTGAGCCCAAGGCCAGTCATAAAAATGCGTGCAAGGGGAATAACAAAGTTTGAAGAGAGAGAGAGAGAGAGAGAGAAAGTCTCACATATACGTGAATGCACAAATGTTTATCTCCAGAGAGAGGGAGAGAGAGAGAGAAAACTCATGTGGAATATGTTAGTGGGATAGTATTTTAATGAGAGGGAAGTATATATGCTAAAGTGAAATGACAATAAAACTGACGAGCACATGTAATCAAAGGTAGGAATGAATGGAAATGAGGCTGAGAGAGTAGGGGACAGATTGTAGTATGTAGGGCGGGGTTATCCTATGGAACGCTTTCTCCTGCTTTTTCTTCACTCTCTCTCTCTCTCTCTCTCCACAATTCCTCCTCCCGCTGCTTTCACTCCACACAAAAAGGAAATCCACGGATCCTCTACACATTCTAATATCCAACCCAACCTTCTTTAATACTAATGGTGGCTGGGACTAATTTACATAAATTGTCATTTCCTCATGTACTCCTTCTCTCTTTCTCTCTCTCTCTCTCTCTCAGCTATTCTCTATACATATGTACATACAATAGTGAAAGTCACTTCATTGAGCCCAAGAGAAAACCGAGGTTGAGTCGGGCTCACACACACACCTCTCTCCGATTTCCTCGGACCTGATGATCAAACGCCTTTAATTTAATTCCCTACTAAAATAATTCAGACTAACTTCATGGAAAATCCATGAAATATCCCTTACATTTAAATGCCCCTCAAATTGATTTAGGATTTCCCTGTCTCAAAATCCAGGTCGAACATTATAAGTTGACAATTTGAAATTGCTCTGGTCGAATTCCGAGGGAACTGAATTAGAGTGAACTTAGAGTGAAAGTTATTTAATTCTATGACCTCTCTTCTATTCTCAATATGTTCAAATCAGGGAGGAAAAACCGCTTGGATTTCGTATCAAGTTACAATGGGGGAAGTGGACAAGGAACACCACTTGAACTTGATCCGAGCCCTAGAAAAAGGAATGCCAAGGATGAAGGGGGAGTGAAAGCAGGTGAAAGTTGCACACTTCCCAACCCATAATTTCCCCACGGTTGTTTTGAACGGGTAACTTGTGGAGAGTATAGTGAGGAGCTGGATAGTTATTGTGAGAGACGGAAATAGTGAGACGAGCTAAAAATAAACAAAGAGTAAAAAGAGAGGAAATTTGGGAAACCAAAGTTTTTCTAAAGACTGTCAATGGCTGTTGTGTAGAGAAAAGGACGGATGAGACTGTGTTTGTATGTGTGTGTGTGTGTGTGTGTGGGAGTGTCACAGGAGGTTGTAGATTTGTGGAATTTATATGACGGTGCACTCAAGTGTGTTGTAGAGCATTAGTGGAAGTAGTTTGACGGAGGAACGAGTCTGGCTTGTGGTACACACACATATTTACCCAGACCTCATAGATTAGAGAAGAAGTGTTTCCTAATGCAAAAATATTGATCCCAGTTTACATTTTACAGCTCACAAGGGACCGCTCATAAGAATCTACAGAGAGGAAAAAAAGTAGAGTTTTTTCCCTTTAGAAGTGTTTTCTACTGCTCGGGGTTCTCTCAGAAAAAAAACATCTTCATTCAGTGGAAAACATGGTGATCTACATCATTGGAAGCGGGGAAAAAGAAGAGACTTTCCCTGTTTTTAACCTTTCAAAAAATTCTTCGTTTCCCTGTTAGGAACCTAAAAAAAATGTAAGGGTATATTTGGAGAAAGTCCTTCCCTCCCTTCATAAGCCTTTTCCCCCTATCATTTATGACTACAATAATTATTCTACAACTTTATCTGTACATGGGAAAAAGAGGAATTTCATATGGAAATAAATTCTATGCTAGCTATAAATATAGGAAAGGAGAAAGCAAATATTTGCTTGATTGCTTTCTCCTCTGCTCTAATCTTCCCCTCATGCTTTCACTTGGATTTTTTTGGGGGAAATGGATTGGAAAAAAATGAAGGAGGTCCCTTAGGTAAGAATTTTATATAATAATTGAAGGAAGGAATGTGGTGTTTTTTTCAAGTGTTAAAAACATAGGAGATGAGAAAAATCCTTGTAAAGTTGAATGAACCATGTGGTGAATGGAGGGTTTTAAGTGTGTAGGGAAGCTCCTCTGCGGAACTTCTTTTTAGGTAAGAGGTCTGTAAAGATTTACGAGTCTTCTGAGGGATTTCATTTACTTTTGATTGGAAGCCATTGTTCCGTGTAAAAGTAAATAATGTGAAGTTGGGAAAGCCTAGGGTAATAAGGCAAACTTGTGTGTGTGTGTGTGTGTGTACTTTACAAGCGATAAGTTTAACCTGTGGGAGTATTAATTGCTCTTAAAATTCACAAGACACCAATTTATTTCCCCTCTTAAAAAAGAATTCCACTCCATCTCCACATGGGAGCAAATGAGTGGTTGAAGGAAAGTGAAAGTCTTCAAAAACTTACGCTAATCTTGAGAATAGAGAGGAAAAATCCTGGAATTTACAACTTGTTTGAGTTTACCATCCCGCCCTTGATAGCTCTATATATGCTTTCCCCAATAAGATTTACTGAGGGTTGGAAGGGGGGAAATCTGGAGAAAGTTGACTTTCTCCCAGGAAACTTAAAATAGTTATGTAATTTTCTATGTGTATAAATGGAGAAAGTAGCATGTTGAAATAGTAAAAAGTGAATATTTTTGATCGCAGCTTTATATTGTAAAAGTATATGTGGTCGTTAATTATTGTGGAATAAATCCAGGCCGTTATTCAAGTGATATAATGGGAAAAGGGCTCATAATCATAAACAGGTTACTCCCTAGAAACTCAAATCCTCTCAAAATATTTGTTCCTTTCTCTCTCCTTCTCTTTTCCTCTCTCTCTCTCTCTCTCTCTCTCTCTCTCTCTCTCTCTCTCTCTGGAAATACATAATCGCAAAACTTTTCCTCCTGGCTTTCACCCATCCACTCAGTCAGAAGAAGAAGAATAGAGAGAAAACTTACTTACTTTCCCTCTAAACATGGACATAGGAATTTTTAGGGGCTTGAATATTCATGAGAACGTTGTGTACATAAATATGTACACTCTACGCTTTTATAAACTTGACGTCACTTAGCACACAATTTTTCTATAATAACGGTCATGTAATATGCATGGAGGACAAAAATACTCCCAACTTACTTAATTACACGCAACTTTCACAAATAAATACATAGAGCAAGCGGATTTATACGAGAGCGTCATACATAAACCAACACACATATATCTATAAATACGCGGATACATTTGTAAACACATCTAATGCGAAAAAAATGTCACTCTAAAACTTTACCATTAGACTTGTCCTCCTCCCTCTTGAAAAATACAGAGACAACTTAAAGCAATTTTCAAATCATTACAAATTCATTTCTAAATCTAATGGAAACTTTCTCCTTCATTTACATTTTTTACATAAATTCAACTCTATACATGCTCGTCTAGAAAATATATTCTTGACACATTCTCAGGAAAAATATTTCAAAAGCTTGAAGACTTGAAAAGTCATGCCAATCAAAAGAAAAGTTGGATTTTTAGGAGAAAGTGACATTTTTAGCTTTCAGCTCTAAAAAAAGGAAGTAAAAGTGAGAATATGGATTTTTCTTACCTGGACCCAATGAAGAGCAGCTATTTGGTCAAGAAGAGCGAAATTGGCGGGAGATTTAAAATAACCATCGGAGTTGGCATTTAAGAAACCTGAAAGGAAAAAGTAACATTTTTAAGTGAATGTAGCAAAAAAGTAAGGAGGAAATGGAAATGTATGGGGAAAATGCATTGGTGTAAAGGAAGAAAATTGGGTGAGGAGAATATTGGGGGGGATTAAAGTTTTCAAAAGGATAAAAATTTCAGTTTTGGTTTATTTATTTAAAAGTTGCTCTTTGAAAGGTTTAAGCGGCGTCATATACAGAGCGAGAATATCCTGGCAAATATTAACTCTTGCAAGGGGACAAAAGGAGAGAGAGAGAGAGAAAAAAGTGGAGGATTTAGAGGGGAAGAGAAAAATTTGCTGGGAATAATACGTGGAAAAAGAGATCTCATTATGAAAATCCCTCTGATAGTAAAAATGTTCATTTATTACAGCACGCATCGTTAGCACAGTTTTCTAGAGATAATCACGATGCTTTCTCTCGCCAGAGAAAAATTCATGCTCCGCTTCCTTATTCTTATAGAAACTTTTTTTTTGTAGGTTTAAAGCAAATCAGAGCATAGCTGTAGTTTGTCTCCAGCTTTTTAAAATATATGCTATATAGAGGGAGTGGAGAGAGAGAGAGAGAGTGAAAGGGAGAGAAAGTAGAGGAAAAATTGCGAAAAGTATCAAATGTGAAGGAAATGCGAGGAAAGTTGGTCGCAAGGAAGGGGGGAACATAACCTCCGACAAAGGCTTAACGACGGCAAAAGAATAATAAAACCCAAAAGATATTCTTCTTCCAGGAATTAGGCAACAAAGAGAAATTATTTTCCAAACTTAAGCGCATATCGAGTTTTTCAGTTTATGGGGAAAACTTTTCCAAGCCGGAGGTGAAAGTTAGTCAAAATTTAGCTGGAAATTGCTGATTCACAAATTCCTTTTTACACTCCCTTGCTAAAGCTCCCATAAAATTTAAGATATGGTTTAATTAACTCTCAATATGTACAAGAGAAAAAGTTGAGGTGAATTCATCCTCCAAGACTAATGCTTCCATTATTTATCCTCAATTCTACACACATATATATATATAAACTTTATTTCAAATCGACAAAAAGTTCAATTAAATTTGTTAGAAATCTCAACAATTTATTTGCCAAGAGAAAAAGAGAGAGAGATTCTAAAAACTCAGGTATAAAAGTTTGAAGAATTAATTGGAAAAATTCTATCGACCTGAATTTCTCTCATAAAAGAAGTACTAACTCAACATGCTGGAAAATAATAAAAATATTTTTAATGACCAATTTTTCTAAAAAAATTCCTCAGCTTAGAAATTTACTTAAATAAAGTATAAAAAAGTGAAAGCTGGTGAAAGTCCTGGAGAAAGTACTGGAGAAAGCACTGGTTAAAGTAAAATAAAAAATTTTAAATTCCTTTTCATTTTTAAAAAATCTATTCAGAGAATGATTTTTACCGCTTTGACGTGAAAATTTATTTAAATTCATCAAACAGAAAAATTAGGGGAAACACCTATGGAGGACAAATGATGCATAAATTAGGTATAACTACAGGAAAAGAGTGTGTAGTTGGAAGGAAACAAAAGTGAAGGTTGATGGAACTCACCCAAAATCCCCAGACGGTAGTTCATGGTAACAACAATAATATTGCCTTGACTAGCAAGCATGGATGGGTCATACGGATGTCCAGCCCCATAGCTGTAGTCATCTCCATGGACAAAGACCATAACAGGAAGCTCTACATCAGGTTTTGTCGTTGCCACTGCAAACAAAACAAATATTCCACCATGATGATACTCATCAGCCCTCCAACCTTCCGTACAATCAGTGTGTCTATCAATGTATTACTTCCCCTCCAGCAAGCAAATCAGAGAGAAAGCTTACTTTCTCTCCCCCCTCCAATCTTCCCACTATCTCCCTATAGTTTCCTCTCTCCTAAATTCTACATCCACAACTTTCTCTCCTTCAACATCCGCTCTCCCCAATCCTTTTATGTACACATACACCCAATATATCTCTCATATTCAAGTACTGTTATAAATTGATGAGCTGGAAGGAAGAGGAGGAAGTCGACGAGGAGAAAAAAAGAAAAAGAGAAAAATGATAGTATGGAAAAAGCCCAGAGACAAGGTAGTACTAGTAGTAGTACTAGCTATACAGATAAATGAAGATAGAATTTTCTCCCTCTCTCAAACATCCATTCCCCACCAAGATTCATTCATTAATTTCTCATTAATTTTTGGCATCGAAATGAAAACTTTCTCCACAACTGAGACTCTACCCAAAAAACTCATCCTGGTTCCAGTTACAATTTCCAACGAGGCAAGCTCCAACTATCTGAGGTCTTACTCCCAAATTATTACTAAACATACTTTCACTCTCCAATCACTATATGCATTCGTACTTGAACCACATATTATTTTTTACTTCCCCCATCCCTCTACACATCCCTTCAAGCTTTCCCCAGGAAGCTTAGGACAGCCACGGAGAGCGTTGATATATAACGGGAATACTTTCTCCATGTCATTTAGTGAGAGAGAGAGAGAGAGAAAAAGAGAGAGGAAAGCCAGGGAGAAAGTGGAAAGAGAAAAGCTTTTTCAAGAGAAAGAGAGAGAGAGAGAGAAAATAAAAGTAAACTTTTTCCTTACTCTCCATTATCTTGCCGTGAAGGATGAGCAATGCGTTAAATCCATTGAACGGAAATACATGCCACCATATCTGATGTTCTCTCTCTCTCTCTCGCGGTTCCAAAAAGCAAAAGCTTTTTGTCATAAGTGAAAACTAAGAGTAGAAAGCGTAAAAGAGAAAGCGAGGGAGAGTGAGAGACTGAGTGAGGGAGAGCAAAACAAGGAAGAAAAACTTGTGGAAAGCTGAGATGAGACGGGAATGTTCATTCCAGCGTCCAAGTATTTCCTTCAGCATTAGTTAGCAGAGGAGAGAGAGTAGTAATAGAGGAAATCTATCTCGTAGAAATACAGGGAAGGGAGAGAAAGAGAGAGAGAGAGAGAGAAAGAAGAACTTGACGAGTAATACTAATATGGTACGTAATTTTAGATTCATCAAATTAGATTAACGAAGCACAAACTTTCAGGGAAATTTCTCAGTTGGAATGTAAAATTTCCGATGGCGCTTCTTCAAAAACCTCTCGCTCTTTCTCTCTCTCTCTCACTTTCACTCTCTCACTTTCTCCCTTACTACTGTCATAAATCTCTGGGAAAGTCAATCCCTCTCAAAAACTCCTCGGAAAAACTCACCTTCCTCCAAAATTCTAGAGGTATCTCACATATACACGCATGTTGTAGGTATAGGCATGGTATAGTAATATGTAAAGTATATACTTGTACAACTTTCAATGGTTACGAAACAACGCTTTAACTTTCTCCAAGCTAAAGTTATATGTAGTTGAAGCTTTTGGAATGCAGATGGGATCCTCTTCAAGAGGGAGAGGAGTTCCTGGAGGAGAAAGGGGAGAAAGGGTGGGGTGGTAGATAAAATTCCCTAAAAACTTCCAGGAATTCTTATATATTTGCTCATCCAAGTTCATAAGCTCTTCAATCCACGTATCTGAATAATTATACATATATAAATCCAGTGAAGGTATGAGGGAAGATATAAGACCATAAAAACAAGTTATGGAGAGTTTGAATGGACAGGATCGACTGACAAGGAGAAAAGCGTAGAATTTTCCCGGTAGACTCATGACAATTTTTAATCTCAAACGGAGGGAAAGCAGAAATTTGGTCAAGTTGTCTTTGGGAAAAGTTGACTCATCGGAGGAGTGAAGTGCCGTTCCCAAGGCACAGGTTCAGTTTTATGATTTCCCGAAAATGAAAATTTCCAAATTTGAGCCAATAACCGGCCAAGAAATTGGTTACTAGGGGAAAATTTCCACTATCTAAGGGGAGAAAGACTGGGAGGGAGAGAAAGTAAAGGTAAAATGTGTTCCGGAAATGTTCTTAGACAATAAAATTTACTTTCTCTTTTCTCTATGAGAGGAGGAGAAATTATTAAGAATTTGCCATTTGATAGGAAGTAAATAATGGAGAGAGAAAGAAAATACGAGGGAGAAGGATGAGGAGGGGAAGATGAAGGGAGAGAGGAAATTTTGACAAAGTCTGCAAATAGACTTTCTCCGTTTTTAAATGCTTTTTTATACAAGGACATAACTTTGTAGAAGTTGCAATAAATTCTAAACAAAGTGTACAAAGGGAAATGACATGTGTTTGGAGGAGGATCCAAAACCCTGGAGCTGGAGTATTTAAGGAGGAAATGAAATTTTATGTTTGTACAAGACAAACGTTTTTTTCAGAGTTTAAATACACAAATTATTGAGCTTTGGTGCTCTCTACAAGGTGAAATTATGTGTAATGGGGAAGGTAAACAAAAACCAATGGTATGCGAAAGTGCGTAGGGGGGAGGGGAAAAATAATATTTAATAAGTGAAAGTATAGAGATAGAAAAACCCTTGAAGGGAAAGAAAGGGGAAAAAATGCTTGGACTTTTAAAGGAGAATGAGAGAGCGAGAGAGAGAGAGAGAGAGTGAGAGAGAGAAAAAAAGGAAAAAGCTTAAACTTTGACTCCTAATGAAAAATGTACGAGAGAAAGTTCTAGGATGAGAAAATATAGAGTATATATAGGTGCGAAAAAAAAGAGAAGAGAAAGTACAAAGTTTATTTGATAGGAACAAATGCGCCTTTCTCCAGGAAATGGGAGGTCGTTACGATAGGATTTTCTCCGTCTTAATATCATGGCAGGGATGATTGTTGATGAGGAGGAAAGGAAGCATGACTCCCCACACATCATAATAATAATAATCAGGGAAGGTCTCTTTTTTCTTGTAAGTCTCACTGTCACGTCCGTTTGTCCCATTTTAGAGGGCCATTAGGAGGATTTCATTCCCAGCTACTGCACTCCCAGCTCATAGACGTAGCTCTATTTTTAGCCAAGTTTCTCTTAATGACTTTTTTCACATACTATCCACTCGAGGTTAAGTTGTTTAATTTGAAATTTTTTCCAAAAACACTTTCAAAATTTTTATGCTTTTCCCCCTTTACCGTGTATCGGGTCTTTAAAAAAATCCTTGGAAATAACCCGAAACTGAAGAATTTTCCTCTACGCTGAAATTTGCACCAGGGAAAGTTACAGAAACGATATTATTTCTCTCTTTACGATCTTTACCATTACTCATATTTGCCAGCATGACATGCTCAACTAATTTGATCCGGTATATCATAGCATTTTTTCCTAACATTGAAAATGTACGGGTGACATTATGAAATTCTTTCGCTTTTCTTCAAATGATAAAACAAGGTGAGAAAATTTAGAGAGTGCTTTCATTTGTAAGCTCATTTATAAATGAAGGGCTCAATATAAGTAAGGGAATTAGTTCATGAGATATTTGTAAAACATGAAGGATTTATTTTTCAAGAAAATAAAATATTGACATTTGAATTTATATCCGTTCACGGAACGGGCAGCTCCCCTTGTATCTATACACAATCCAGAGGAATATATCCACATGGAAAAAACAGATTTGAGTTTGAAAGAGTGTGAGAAAGGTAAGCTCATAAGAGGAGTGTGAGAGTACTCAACCAGTCATCATAATGTAGGAAGCGGAGAGAAAAGGGGAAAAAATCCTCGTTTTCCCCTCTCTCTCTCTCTCTCTCTACTACCCTTATAACATCCCATATTACTTTGATATCATGTAAATATATACGTGTGGGATATAAAACCTCGTACATTAGTTTACATCCAAATTTGCTCTCTATGGACTTTGTTCATGGGGAAACATTGTAGGAAAAAAGAAAAGTAGTAGGAGATATGTTAAGGGATAAAAGAGGGAAAGTTAGAGAGAAAGAGAGAGAGAGAGAGAGAGAAAAAAAAAGAGAAAAGAGAGAGAGGATTTTTGAAGCGTTACGAACGACATAGATGAGAATATAGAATGTGTTGGCTATAAAAGCAAGTGTTTTTCAGTCCTCCAATGTTTACGCACCAACATCTGATGAAAAGAGGAGAGAGCAAAAATAGAAAAGAGCAATCATCCGTAACTATAGCTATAGTGCTTGAACAATCCTGTATGAGTCGTCGCCTCTCTTTTTTAACCCCAATCTTAAGCAAATACATACATGATGAAGGTAGTGAAAATACTGGAGAAAGTGAGGGAATGAAAGAGAGAGACAAAAAAAGATAAAATGAATGCTATAGAAATTGCAATTAAGAGTACGTAAGTATTGTGCTGGACAGCGTAGTAAAAGAGAAAGTAAATTGAGAAAAGATGGAAGAAATAAAAGAAGAACACCGGACGGAAAGTGTGTCGGACTTCCGACTTGTCTCTCCTTTTTCCCTCTCAATGCTCTTTCTCTCCTCTCAATATATATTCTTTTCTCTCCATGCTCTTTCTCACTCTTTTTCTTTCTCTCCATACTTTCTCCTCTCCCATGTATGGCTTATATTAATAGTTTTCACTCCCTTTCCTTTTTTCCTTTCCTAAGAGAGGAGAAAGAGAGAGAGAGAAAATAGGAGAAAAACAAATTGAGAAAGCAGGAAAAACAAAAAATTACTGGAAAATAATAATAGTAATGATACAGTACAGAGACAAGGATTCGCCGACAGAGAGTCTCTTCCCACTATTTATCTTCCACGGTAGAACAACTTTCTCCTCAGTTCTATTCCTTAGTGTCCTCTTAAGGGTGATCTCTTTTTTTTCCTCTCTCTCTCTCGAATCCTTCATATTTTCTCTTGAAATGTTTCTGTAAATGTCTCTCTCTCTTTTTCCCTGTCATTTTCTTGGAGAGGAAAGAAATGTAATACGATACACATGCAAAATACCCCACATGTCAACATCAATTTTAATGACGTTATTATTTCCCATCCAATCCCTTTCCCTACCGTGGTAAATGTACCTTCCCTTATGGACATGTCCTCCACTCATTAATCACACACTGAATTGTACGCAAGTGAGTGAAAGTAGGGAGGAGCCATGGCTCAGAGGATATTGGACTTTTGTTTTGTCTTATGAAGCTATTTTTATATAAGAAAAACTATAGGTTATCTGGGATATCAGATCATATTAATTCCTCCCTTTTCAATTTTTTACACTTTCAGGAGCAGACAATAAAAAAAATAAGAAAGAAGAGAGAGAGAGAGAGAGAGAGAGAGAGAGAGAGAGAGAGCTGGGGGATATGGGAAAAGTGTCAAAAAGATTTCCAGGGAAATTCCCACACTTTTCAACGGGTAACAAAAGATGGGAGAAAATATGCCCTTGTAGCACTAAAAACTTACTATTGACTGTTTTAGAAACTTTATGAAAGTTTCTCTTTCCTTAAAGTCTATACGCACCTTTCCTTAACTCTCACCTTGGGAATGAGAGAGAAAATCTATAGGGCCTTTTCCTCTCCTGTAGATTTTAATGTCATTGCGTCGTTGGGTATGAGAATCCCTCTGATATTTATTAGTTTGAAATATCAAAGCTTCGGAGCAATTCTCACGGAGGATATTTCTAGAAATCTATTTTTACTTTAACACAATTTCCGGCATTTGAGGGAGAGCTTTCCGTGGGAGTAAAAAGTTTCTAATTTGGGTTTTCTGCCATCCACTCTTCCGAGCTCTTGGAGAGATCGACTGATGAAAATGATAAAAGAGACGTGTAGCGTTAAGAGATATATCGATCTGAGGGAAATTAGGCTGATGAGGCAAATATGGTAAATTTCCAGCATGCGTTCAACTCAAAGTAAAAATGTTGAAAAACATTTTTTGATGAAGGCTCATGTGATTATTTCAAGTACTAAGCCTGAGTTTGAAAATGAGGTTACGAGACTTTTTTCATCAAATGAGTCAAGTTTGAAATGAATCCAGAAAAAGCAAGTCTGGCGTTTGTCCTAGAATTGAAATGGAAGGTTAAGGAGTAACTGCACGTGTGTCTCTCAGGTTATAGAAAAGAGAAAGGAATCAAAAATGCTGCAGTTACGTAAAAAAAATCCTTGTAATGCCATTGCATTGAACAAGTTGAATTCGTCAAGAAAATCACAGCTGTCAGCTTGTCCTGAGCGCTTGTTCTCCCTTGACAACTCCATGAGATGTCGACACAAGGAAGGGACACAAAAAAAAAGAAAACGTACCGGCTAAAAATATTACACACGATTTTAACTCGGAAAAATTATTTTTAGCCTCAATTTGAAAATAAAAATTCACACAAGAATTCATCAAATAATTATTTTAACTTTCACTCGACTTTCTCCCTTGAAATTTCCTCTCGTGTTACACATAATGTCAACCCAATAAATACGGGATGACAATTGGGAAGGGAATGGAAGGAAAAGGAGTAAAAGCCCATTGGTGAAGAAAGAAATCCATATGAGCCGCTGCATTAGAAATTAGCCTGGAATTTAAGTACATGGGGAAAAAACAGACTTTTACCCTTCCTAACAGTACTAACTACTTGGTCAATAAGGGAAAGAGGCGAGAGTATACATATATATATATAGTAAAAAAAAAGGGAGAGAAAAAATGCGAGGCGTCTCATGCGGATGACGAACTTTCTCCCTCTAACTCTATCCACATCTAAAGTCGCTTAAAAACCAAGGGCTCAAGAAGATACATAATGTGAAGAAGAAATGTCTACGTAAATTAACTTAATGGAGACTTTATGTGAATCCCTGTACAATACATGAGCTTTTCCCACATGTTCCAAGTGTAACAAATGCCTCCTTAAGCCTATAGTGCTTGTATGTGTTGGAAGTAATTTGGAGCCAGGGAAAAATAGGGAAAAGAAAAACAGAGAGAAAAGTCAAGAGATCCAGGGCTGTCATAACCCCTGGCTGAGTAACTCCTCACATAAGAAAAGTGTGGACGTTAAAAATGGGATTCTCATAAAGAGAACCACCTTCCAGGTTGAATCCCGTCTGGTGTTTTGTGTGTGTGTGTGTTTTTGTCTCTCTGTGCGTACGTCTCACTGGTATAAAGCTTGGAAGGCGGGAGGGAAAAAAAGGAGGACAAAAGGGGGAAGGAAAATAGTGAAAAAAGGGAGAGGAAAAAAGTATAAATATGACAGGCTCGATAAGTTAAAATAATTAGAGCGTGCAACATTCTTTCTATCCCCATTGTACTGCATAACACCTCCTCAGCAGATGATGCTTCGTAATTGCATAGTTGGTTGTTGTCGCCAAAATCAATTCTTGGAGGAAAGCCAAGTCTCCACAAGTCAATTTACAGGGACTGCTGGAGCAGTTCAACTCCAAATAACAACCAGAGTTCAAGGCATATACTTTCTTTTAATAGACAGAAAAGCTACTAGAATTGGTGAAAGTCACAAAGAGAAATTGCCACTACTACATATGACAGTTACGGGGAAAGAGAAAGAGAGAGAGAAAATAGCCAATGCTATCCCTAATATTCTCTCAAGGTATTCACATACTCAAGTATATTGCACTACTGGGCAAAAACCCTGTGAAAATCATAGGACTTCCCCCTACTATTACACTTGTTACACATCCTCGCTAACATTCAATTTTACCTAATTAAGCCACGGACATGTGGGTGTCTTACATCTTCCTGTCTCCCTAACTTACTTCTTCTTTTCAATTGCTTTCTCCAACTTTCATTTCAATAGCAAATCCTATGCCAAAAATTTGGACTTTCTCCTGTACGTTTTCCCTACCTTCTCCTACCTTGGAAGATGTGAAATTTTTACTACTGTGATAAACCCCAAAAAGGTCATTATCAACATTGTCGTTGTCAGCGTAAAGAAACATCACGAATCTCATGAGTCCAGTTTTAAGATTGTATGAGATACTAGAAATAAGCAAAATATTAATCGTGGCTAAGCAAAATGATTGTCATACTTGTGGAAATAGGTCCGGCTCAAAATCCTATTTTAAGTGCTATTACAAGCCATCTCCTTGTAAAATTGAACTCAAGTGACCTTTTATTTATCTCCAATCACGGACAATATTAAACTCCAAATACATTTCAGTGGAGAATTTTATTAACTGTGAGTGTTTTAATAATAAGTTTATTGTAAATAACTTTGACCAGCTCCCACTCAAAATTACTTTTTAACTCACAGACAAGCGGAGTTTTCGAGATTATTTTACCTTCCATTTGATTCAAAATTTCATTCAAAGGAAAAGTGTACTCGGATTTATAGTCTGACGAAGATATCGAAACCAGTCACAGCCGAATAAAGCGAATTTTCAAATAATAACTGAAGTTGGTTGTTGGAGCAGATTTATTTTCTCAAATTCTAGAATATAAACCAAAATAGGAATATTGGCTACAGTTCACTCTTCATCTCAAAAGGGAGATAGAATTGGGCTTTTTAATAAAACACTAATACATTGGCTCTGAAACGCATCTTTGATTACGAGAATCATTCATTTCCTCACAAACTCCTTGCACATAGGTCAGTGCCCTGATAGAGGCTTACCAACACTACCTTAAACACTTTCCCCCTACTTTCACTATAGAAAATCAATAAAGCTTGAAAAATACTAGTTTTTGAATGTGTTGTACTTCTGGGAGTAAAGGGAAGGAAAATATGAAAGTACTGGAATTTTTTAAAAATGATACAATTCTTTACTTTCCCCTGGATATGAGAAAGCTTGAGGGAAGGGAAGGCTCATTTTAAATGATAAGTCAGTCTCAACTCACCCACCTGCGCCGCTCTAAGGCCTTGTCAACTCCCAGATCAAGACGATCAGAGGTCAGTGAAAAGAGAGAGAAAAAAATATTTTCAACTGGAAAGTTAAGATATGGAAATGTGCGTTAAGTGTCAGAAATAATATTTATTCAAGCTTCTTTACTTTCCCCCTCTCTCCTCCTCCTCCTCCTCCTCTACTTGTATCAAGAAGGGAGATAAGGTAGAGCTACACTTGCCAAAATGTTATTATTTTCAATGGAAATATTCTGTTTTTCTGTTCTCCAGGGAGATGAGATTTGCACCAACTTTTTATGCCAGCCAGGTAAGTTACTTGCCTCGTATACATGTTAAAAAAATCCTAGACTTTCTCCTTTCCCTGAGGATATCAAAGTGCACATGAGCTCAGGAGAATTTAAATATTTTCTAGTGACATGTAAATATAACTTTTATAATGCAGGGGAAAGGAGGAATCTCCAGAAGAAGAGGAAAAGATAGGATAAAAACCTTTGGAGAGAGAAAATATATGAATGTAAAACAGGTAGAGGGAATTTCGTGAGCGAGAGATTTGAAACTGTTTTTAATGTGCCTTTTCGACTTTCTCTTCATTTCTTTTTTCCTTTGCTTTCTCTCTCTCTCTCTCTCTCTCTCACTCGCATCGGAAAGATTGAGAAGAGAAAGGGGAAAATACATTGCTAAACATGGGATTTCTTGTCCTACAAGTGGAGAGAATGTTCATACAATTTCTGATAGAGGTCCAAGATATATTGTTAAAAAGCAAATGTTACCCTGTTTATACGTACATACTAAGGTATTAAAGGAGAATTTTTTCCTCATACTGAGGAGAAAAAAGTGAAAGTGACAAAAGTCGTTTAAGGATGGAGAGAGAGGAGGAGGGAAATGTGGAAGAGAGAGAGAGAGAGAGAGAGCAAGTGTGTGATATTAATTTCAACCAAGTTTTTACCACCTTGTGTGGAAAATACCATTCTCGTCCTTCAATATTGGAAAAGAAAAAGAAGGAGAGAAAGGGAAGGTATTTATGGGTTATGTGTGTGTATGCCTCTCAGCTTCATCTCTCTCCCCATGCCTGGTGCTTTATAAGAATTGAATTTGGAAGAGAGAAGCGAGAAGAAAAAGAGGAATTCATCTTGCGGTTATTACAAGCCTTGCACATACTCTGCGTTTTACAAGTGAGCAACTCCTTTAACGTTAAATATCTTCACCTCATCCATTCCTTTTATAACGTACACACTTCAACCGACTTAATACCTACTCCTACTTTCTCTCTCTCTCTCTCTCTTTCTATATCCTCAGAACAAACTTTATGTATGTAATCACGTCTTATGTGCCACTCTCAAACTCTCTCCCGTCTCTCCACTTTCTCTTCTTCCACAACACAAGCCACCACGACACGGGTTCCTCATATATAAAAGCGACAGGACGAGGCTTTCCAAGAAGAAAACCAAGAGAATTTTCTACCATCCTCACTTGAGGATATACACTTTATTTCTTACACAGCCACATCGTCGGATACCACTGCTACATTTAAATACAAGCTCATTCATGCCCCCTTAATTATACCGCTGGCACTATAGCACAGTGAGCCATCACATAAGTGCATAATGCTTCGAGTCAGCACATGCATTTACAAACATGACACAAAACTTATACAAGTAAAACTATCTAGGAAACCTCTCATGTTCGAGGTATACAAGAGAGAAAAGAGAGAGAGAGAGAGAACGAACCAGGGAGGAAATATCGATCGCTTTTATTTCCTCTCTTGTCCCTCAGTCTCTCACTCATCGCCATCATCAGAAAGACTCAGCATGGGAATGCTACACTGTGTACCAGAAACCAATGGAATACTAAATCTCCTTAGTAAGACAAGCTACTCCTACAACTGAAAAACCGGAAAAAGCTACTTTGACAAAAGCATTAAGCTATCACACAAATTATGTAAAAGCACTAAAAATCATTATTAAACCCAGCAAATATCCAGCAAACGCTGCTCATAGGCAAGTCCACAAGCTAAAATTAGCTTAGCACACATAGCCCCAGGCCTTTTAAATCCGGTGAAAGCACCATTTTACAATGCTTAAACGTGGTTGGAGAAAGTACCCTGTCAAAATCATAAGCCATGAAATGTCATAGAAATAATATCGGGAATTTAAAAAAAAGTCTATTTTCTTTCTTGAATTTTTACAGTTCAAAGTACGAGGAGAAAGTCAAGGAAAGTTGAATCGGCGTACAAAAAATAAGGAGCTTATGATGAAGCAAGTGAATAATATTCAAGAAAATATCTGTAAATTGTGTCTGGAAACAAGCAATTTCCTTCATTAGAGGAATTAAAATGAAATCAAGGCCAAAGGAAAACCTTATCAAAAACAAAAATCTCGGAGAATAAATGATAGAAAGAAAGTTACATTGCGAGGGAGAAAGTTGAAGAGAAAATACGAACCATTCTATATTTCTACTACACTTTCACTCTCTCTCTCTCTCTCTCACTTTCTGTTTTCTACGCAGACAAGGATTGGGTGGGATAAGTAATGGAAAAAAGTGCCGTCAACTTTCCCTCTCCCATCCAAATCATTCTTTTATTTTGACTCTACTTTCTCTCTCTCCCCCTCTCTTCTCTTGCCGTCATCATAATGAGGAATCAGGAAAGTCGAAGAGTTTTGGAATTGTGGAGAAAGTTTAGTGAGATGGAGTCCATCGTCCCTGCCTGTCCTTCCCACTTCCTTCTTTCTTAAATGGCTAATCTTTTGGTCAGTCAGATCACAACTCGTTGGAGCTAGGAGGATGGAAGGAAGTGAAAGAGATTCGAGAGATGGGAAAAGTCTAAATCCAGAAAGTCCACATTTCCAAGTATTTACACACTTTGGTTCAGGGATACCTCTTCAAGAGAGAAAAACAAGAAGAAGAAAAAAGGGGGAAAAAACTTGTGTCTTGAAAATCGTAGGTCTAAATTCCCAAGATCCATAGGACGGTAAGAAAAAAATAGAACAGAGCTCAACTTGACTTTGGCTTTGGAAAAGTGTGTGTGTGTGTGGGTGAGAAGGGAAAGGGAGGGCTAGCGCCTTTCCTTTACCTCTTGAGCATTAATAAAAAGTTGTATAAGGTGAGTTTCCCTCCATGCATACATAGAGAAAGCTAGTGTAATTATATACATGCACCATTGTGTGTACAACTATATACACACACGCACTGGCTTAAACATGTAAGCAACTTTCTCCAACTTACTCATCTCCGCCTTTACAAGGAAAATCATCTCTGCCTCTTTTCCCCCGTAGTATCTTTAGACACATTTCTAGATACATGTATATTTGCGTGTCTTTTTCACATGCATACATATAGACTTTCACCATGTTGAAAACTTGGGTCCATTTTAGAAGTTAATAAGTTTTCTTCCACAAGAGATCAGGTTTTTGAAGAGTAGGAGAGTGAGAGAGAGTGAGAGAGAGCGGAAGGCTTTAGTAAAGATAGAGTAGAGTGAAAGAGAGGATTAGGTTCTGACTTGGTTCTGGCTCTCCTGGATCTACGAAATTAATAAACATTTTATGGGACAATACATGGAGACAATTTTGTCATTTCTGGATCAAACTTTCTCCCTCATTCTCATTCAGCCTCTCTTCCCGTCACTTTAAATTGCACTCTTAGAAATTCAAAGCATGCTGTTCCTTGGGCCAGTGTCATCATCTGGAATCCACCAATTCTACGAAACTTTGTAGTCATTTTAAACTATTGTGTCATTTTGAGACAGTCTGGAATTTATTTCTTTCGCCAAAAAAATTTATATAAAAAAATCTCATGACAAAAACCATTGACTTTTTACATGAATTTCTCTCTCTCTCTCTCTCTCTCTCTCACTCGCCTGGCCTTTCTCAACTTCCTTGTAACAAACTGACTTTCTTTTTTTGGCAACTTTCTCAATTCGTCATGTGTAACTAGATTGCTCTCTAACTATATATTGCCCTACCACGTTTTTACATAGTGATGTAGGGCTTTTTTCATTTTTTCTCTTTTTTAGAGGAAAATATAATCTACACATATGACAAAATAAGATATCCTTCGTATACAATACAATATTCTAGACCCGTGTGTTATTTTTAAAATTTGGAGAAAACATGTTAAGAGTTTTAAAAAAAGGAGCGACGAGGATTTTGAGGATTTTTCAGCTTGTAATTAGACCGGTCTGGTTTTTGGTGCGGAAGCTGAGGAATTCTAAATTTAAAGTGAAAGCATGTCAGGATAACAATAAAAACAAATGGGTTGGTTCAAAGCGGCGGAATCCTTTCTAATCTGATTCCACCCCCTGTTCCCCTTCGAATTAAGGAAAACGAGGTCACCAGGGATGAGCAATCAAGCATCCCTTCCTCGCATCCCTTCTTTCCCTCTCATCATGAGAGTTTTCAAGAGAGGAAAATTCTATCAAATCTATATAGTGTTTTGTGAGAGAGGATACAGCAAATCAGCCATGTACGGGGACCATGATGATGGTAACCTGATGAAAGCCAACAACAGAGAAAGTTGTGAGTGAGTGATACAAACAAGTAGGGCTTGTTCAAGCATAATACAAGAGAGGCTATGGTAGATGATATGCCCCATGTTATGTTAGTACTAGAAACCGCAACACCTTGTCTCCTACTCTAAAGTAACTTTGACTTTACTAAGGACTGCACACAAGCCCGAGCTAGTTTAGCTCACTATTTGGCCTAATCGCCTTCCTCATGCCAGACCTTCACGGTCTAACTCTATCATTCCCTCTGCTTTCACTCTCTCTCTCTCTCCACAGAGCCATAATGATGAGGAGTTCTCACATACCTGGACCAATATATTTTGTAATAAACGTACAACTCCTTACAAATTGATATGAGTAAATGCAGTCATATCAAATAAGCTATAGTATAGTGTTTTGTAGAGTTTGTAGACTGGAAATATGGGATGGAAAAAGGTTAAGGAGTAGATATGGGAGAGATAGCATAGAATTAATATAGGTTGAAATGATAAAATGTATATGGGTTTAAAATACGCTAATAATTACAAGCAATGTTAAACATGGGAGAAAGTGGGATAAGGCTGGTATTAGAAAGCGTATTAAAATGAACTGTGCAGCGGGTATGGTATGGGATGGTGTTGTATAGTGGGGTAGGGTGCAGTGTTGTTAAGCATGGTATAGGATGTTATAGTGAAGTGCTCCTTAAATATTGCTTTCTCTCTCACTTTCTCCATCTAACTCCCTTTCCCTCTGCTCCACTTGGAAGGCCATAATACATGGTGGGACTTTAAACGCATTTATAATTTCCTTCCTAAACTTTACCACTCTAATCGGAGATACTTGAGGGGAGATGAAATGGTAGTTGAGCTCATTTTCCATCGTATATTATCATAAGACGCTACGAGACAAGGCAGTTTGGGCTAAGCCATAATGTACCCAAACTATACTACCAGTACTTAACTCCCCAGCTTTTACTGCTTTCTCTCCAGAGGACCTGTATCATTACACCACAACTAAAACCTAAGGTTTACATAAAGGCCCTATTTATATATATTGTATATGCATGAGTGTGTGACTACAAAACTACCTATACTTCCACCCAGAATGCCCACACACCAACGTCAAGGCCATAGTATTCATAACCTTTTGGGTTAGTCTTCCGTTAAATTCCTTTCTTTCTCCCGTGCTTTCACCTTATATGAGTTGAGCGTAAAGAAATTCAGGGGGTTATAGGAGCTTTTCGTAGGGAAATCCTAACATTTATACACACAGGACACTAATTAGGCTAATAAAACTTGGAGGATTTCCACCGTAAATGATTCCAATGGAAGGAGTTTGATGGATGTGTGAGTATAATTACAATAGGAGGGGAACAAAGGCTGAGGAAGCCATGGTGTATGCATTTGGTCCTTAAATAATAAATACTTACGCTTTTTATTAATGGGCAAAAAATTTCAATTTAAAAATGTCCCTCATCATCTTCCAGGCAAGGATACTTTCTCCCCTTTGTAATATAAAGAAATAGATGGCCCTATTTGAATTACACACTTACGTTTTGGCTGTTTCTATGAAATTTGTTGAGTCAGGGAATTTTTCAGAAATTATGGGTGTAAAAATAAAATTTAAACGGAACAATTTTTTTAAAATCCAAGAGGTAGATTTACATTTGTGTGGGTTTCATAATTTCCTCGTCATAATAATGACACGGTTTCCACCGTGTTGATTTTTACGAACTTACCCAATTTTTTTTTCTGTAATCATAAAATATGTTTGGGGAAGGGGGAATCTGGAGGAAGTTTCCCCTGTCCCTTTTTGATTGGCTCACTCCCCAAGGCGGGAAAAATATTTAAAGTCCGTATGACCTACCTCTTATACACTGCTTTTACTAAATATTTTTGATGCATGAAAATAATTAAAAGTAGTTACTAATAAGAAAGAATTAGTTCTGTCATGGGATAACAAGCTGATCACCTGTAATTGGAATTCGTAGAGATGATGAAAGCTGGGGTGAAAGTAGAGGAGAGAAAGTTAAAAATAGTTCTTCGTGCAATTTGAAATGCGTTCGTACACATTTGTATTCTATCAAAGTAATTATTTATGACGACGACTAATCATTCATAGGAAGTAAAGACAATTCCAAGAAGTTTTACCATTTAGGAACAACCTATTAATAATTGTTTGTTGAGATGAGCAAGGAAAAGTAATTATGTAAGCCAAGGTCTGCCTTGTTGAAAATAGTTGTTGACTTTTGTTGATAATTAATGAAAGAAAATAACTGGGAAGAGAGAGAGAGAGAGTTGAAGGCAAGAGAGCGAAAAGGAGTAGGAGGTAATTTGAGCTAATGTTGACGCTCCCATGAATTATATTTACCATTACAGTCAAGGATTGATTCATATTCCAGACTTGCTTATACCTATTCAGAACCATTGGGATCCAGGAAATTTATTTCCTTGAACTACACATACAGAAAGAGTGAGATAGAGAGAGAGAGACATTTTATTACAACCATAGGAAGGCTCTTGCCCTATCCATTTTATAAGAGAAAAGAACGAGAGTTATATTAAATACATCTGGACTTAATGCCTGATTTGAAATTGTCTATAGGAATTTTCGTAAGCTATATCATTTCCAATGTTAGTGTCAACAAATGAATTATTCCTTATTGTACCTTCCGGTACGGCCTTGTCTTCCAAAGCTATAATGGCGTTCAAGATTTACAAGAGAATTATTGTTGTCAGAGAGAGAGAGAGAGAGAGAGAGAGAGAGAGAACTAGTGAGAGGAAAGAAGAGGAGAGATAATGAAGAGCAAAGTTTTCAACCCTGACGGAGAAGCATAAAGAAGAAATATGAGTGGACCTTTCCCAAAGAGCGGAGTTAAAAGGGAGAAAGTCGGAGGAGAGTAAACAACAATTATTAGAGTTTTAAAGACTTCCCACAGCGTTTTCAATGGGAGGAAGGCACACCCCAATTATGCTAATTCTCATATGTTCTCCCATTGGCTCTTTGAGTAAATACACCCAGTTAATAAACTAAAATAATTATTATTATATCAACCATAATTACCCGGCTCATCTTCCCACCTCCCGCGTCACTCCTCAATTCCACCCCGCACACTCAACATTTAAGCTCTTCTTTATTGCACAAAAGCCAGAATTTCCTCTCTCGCTCATTTATTTACCCTTAAATCTCCGCTCTGCGGAAATACTATGCATGTAATACACCATGTATTTTTCCATTTATTATCACACAACTTTTATCATTTGTACACAATATGAATGGTACGCATTCTTGAATAGTGAAATGGTGCGTGGTTGTGGTTATAATATTGAAGAAGCCAGAGCTTGATGCTGGACGAATATGCAGATATGTATGTAGATAATTATGTGTATGACAGGGAGAAAAAGTGGAATTTGGAGGAAATCCGTGCTATTTGGAAAGTGTCAGAGGAGTGAAGTGGAAGTTACTGCTAAAAAGGAGGGAAAAAAGGGAAATGTTTGAGTATAGTTTGCGTGTATAAACTTATTTTGCAATTTGGTAAGCGGGGCAAATGGAGGAGTGTAGTTTTGTGTATATGATTGTGTTTTAGTATGCGGAAGAGTGGAAGGATCATCAACAGGGCAGAGAGAGAGAGAGGGAATGAAATGGATGGGGAAAGTCAGATCAATCTTGACTCTCGTGTATCTACTATGGATAAGGAGATAGGAAATCAGGGAATTTGATGGAAGTATTTTGTGATAGATATTTTAGGATTGCATATGAAGTGCTGACTGTCAAGTACATATACTATAGTGGATTTCCATGAACTTACCCAATACTTACGGAGTGATAGAGCAATGAGAGTAAAATTTATACTGGAAGCCACATGTAATCAGATCCAACAACACTAAGATCTCCAAATCAGGCTCAACTCATTCGTTGAGGGGAGCAAGACAAGAATATCTTATGAGGTATTACCATAACCACTACCATGCAAATATTCCACTAACAGATCCATCCGGACAAAAGCAATTTCGATAAAACTCATTCAAGGCCTGAAATATACCGGCCCTGATAGTTTATTTACATTTCCTCATCCTATCCAATTTCCCTCCTCCTTATTATTACTCCCACAGTTTTCTGTACCGAGGAGTTCCCTACATTCCCAATAGCATGTATTACTTCCTTGTTTCCACATGCATTCCTCCATGTCATTCTCCTCAATCCAAGGCCCCTTTCCTATGACCAGAAATAGTACTCCAACAATTTGCTCAACAATCCCAATATCATTGCTCTGTTCCACTTCCTTGTGCTCCATTTCCTTCTATCGTATTTTCATTCAAATTCAAACTAGTAAAATTTTCCTGTTTTTACAAATTCTCACATTCAAGCTTATTATTATTGAAGATTTATTTTTATTCTTAAATATATGGCTATCACAATTTTATGTAACGTTTCGTACTAATTTTCAAGTTCAATTTAAATCGAAGCTGAACATATCGTCGGCTAAAGTGCAAAAGGGGCTATACGCAGAAATCGCTCAAACGGGAATTAACATGCGCTACCATGTATAAGCGGTGTCTGCGTATAGCCCCTTTTGCACTTTAGCCGACGATATATGTAAATTACAAATTAATTAATGTTTTTCCTAGGAACTAATTTACTACATTAGAGAATCCCTTCCTACATGGAAAACGTTTACAAAATTTACTACCGCTGAAATAATTAATAATAGTTATGGGATTTAATCTATTGTTCTAATTTGCAGCATTTTATCACCCTAACCTTTATAACAAATTCAATAAAATTATAAAGTATAAAATAAATATAAATTATCCA
>JAQFXU010001596.1:0-27436 GCA_034693705.1 Spatulosminthurus flaviceps | reverse complement strand
TATAACACCACATGAATTTAAACAATGTCTGTTAAATCTCATGCATTAATTTCTTTTTTAATGTTTCAGCAACTCTGTATATATGTACCTGTTTAATTTATATACAGTCCTGTATAGCAATTTAGATTGGGGGTGGAAGTTGAGAAAAATCATAGTCAGTTATTATAGGATGGGCCTACAACATATGAGGAGCATCTTTTATGCAGGTAATTTCTCTCCATAGGAAAAACGGTTAAGTTATTCAGGAAATGCTTTTGTATCTTTTATGATATTTTACTACTTTCCTCCACCATTCCGCTCTTTCACCGGCGATGAAATATAGGAGGGACTTTTCCGAGAGGGAGTGTATAATGGAGTGAGTCCCAGAGGAAAAAGCATTCGTTAATGTTTTGTAATTCCTCCAAGAAATTTAGTAATTTAAAAAATATCTCTCTCGCTCTCTTATACAATCTCATATGCCTAAGGTTTTTTTCTATATGTATGATTATATAACATGGGTAGGTATATTTCAAGCTTGTAGTGTGGGGTTGGTGTTGATTTTTTTAAAGTTGTATTTGTAGAGGGCAGAGAGACAGAGAGAGAGAGAGAGAGAATGGAAGAGGAATACATAAGTAATGATATTTGCATAGAACCTCTGTTTCTCCCTCGGTTGGTTTACAAGTGGCAATGTTTTACATGCACTTGTACAGTCACACATATGTTAATATAAAGTTGGTGGAAAACACAAACACACACACACACACAGAGAAAATCACATACATATCCAATGAAGAAACAGAACCAAAGAGACAGACAGCTCAGACACATTAATCCTAACTCACAAAGCATGTTTGGAAGAACACACATTGGCCACATCGATCATGTCAACACGAGCTCACTCTACTCTACTACTCTCCTCTCTCTCTCTCTCTCAAAGGAAACTTTGTTCCCAAGGTTTTTTCAAGGGATTACTTATATATCAATTCCTGGCTTTCCTTTTCCTTTCCAACTTCCCCAAAACTCACGAGTTCCAAATGTTTCTTGAAACTTGGGCTGCTACAAATAAAAAATCAATGCTTTTCCCACACATTTTATAGCATTGGGACAGAGAGAATTATTATGAATTTCTACATATGTGGTGAAGTTTAAAGGGGTGTGAGAGGAGACTGGAGGGAAATATTAATTCGAGAGTGAAAGGAGCAAGGAGCAAAGGCAAGTTACCGGGGAACCTGTCAGGGAGAGGGCAATAAAGAGAAAGTCGAGTTTAGCGTATAAATGAAACCATTTTCAAATGCGTCTTTGTGTGCGTAAGAGATTAGCTCGGATAGTATTGAGTTTTCTCGGTAATTTCCACGGTGCTGCTCTCAAAAGCTTTTTCTCACATTCCTACTATAGCTGACTTTCCCCTCACCAACTCCACATGTCCTAGGGTTTTCTACATATTATGCGGCTCTTGCAAAAAAGAAGTAGGGATGTGGAAAGAGAGTGGAGAGTCAAAAGCAAATAGTTTTTAGAGTTAGGGAAAAAAGAAGCGCCCCAGGATTAACCTCAGCTTTTTCTCATTACAAAAGCTACAAAAGTCCTCTCTTACTCCTTTACATAGAGTAGCTACTACGAGTCAAAGTCCGGGCTTTGTACACACGCTCAATCCATACGAGCCTTCTTCCTTGCATACAAATAACATTCATTTACTATTTCTATCCACGTGTGGACTTGGAATTGAAATTGCGTACAGTGTCTCCATTTTTTTTTAAAGTCATCGCTATACTTGTAAAATCGAAATCATGGTCATTGAACTTTCACTTGTACTTTCACCAAGTGAAATTATACCTATAAATTCAATCAAAAAGCTTTTGAAAAATTTAAGTTTAGCTTCAACTTTCACTTGTGTACTTTCACCGAGTGAAAGTATAACTTAAAATTCATTTAAACAGTTTAAAAAAATTAGGTTAAGTTATGAACTTTCTCTTGTACTTTCACTCATAGAAATAGCTTGAAAATGTCTAGCTTTAAAAAATATCCAAACTTTCCCTGGGAAGTGACCATTTGTTTTAATATTTTCCTACTACTTATCAGCCCTACATAAAATGGCAGTATTAAGCGTTCTCACATATTGTATGCGTCTACTGTCAAAAGAAGAAAGCGAGATAAATTGGCTCACAAAAGGGAAAGTGTGTAGGGTTTGAGAGACATAAACAGAGAGATAATACATCATATAGGATGAGAAATTATGAGAGAAGCCATAATTGACATGACCCAGTTGAACTAGTGTAGCTGAGGCAGGGAGATGACAACATGGTCGCTTTCACTCAGAATTACTAGATGTGCATCCGACCAATTAATGATCTGCCTAGTCAGGAGTTAATCCCTCAATTGAAGGAGAGATAAAAGGAATTTGACCAATAGAGAAGCCATCAGCTGGCGACCACACAATTTATAATCCAAGTTAATTTCCCTCACAAGTGCCTATATCATCTTCCCAATCTACTCCACTCTCCAATACTATATTACGTATACATTGGAAATGACAAGAGCTTTTCCCAAACCTCTCTCTGTAATTGTCCATTTTATCCATATATCTATCTACTGAGCCTCGTTAATGCAAAAGTCCTATAAAAGTCTAAGTGATATGATTATGAGTAATCCAGCGAGTAAGCTATAACGAGTCAACCCATTTAATCCATCCCTACTATCCTATATCATTATAATGTACTAAGTACACATTCCTATTAAATAGAAAGACTATTCTCCCTATGTCGACATTCAAATCACGTAGGTTTTACCATATAGAAGCTTCCTCCATAGAAGCAATGTAGATAATGCATGCATTCATATGGAGTGAAATGGAACCCACACTTATCCTCAATAGGAAGAAAGGCTTCTATGTACATAAGATAGGAGATGAGAATGAATGGAGAGAAAAGTTGTGCTTATATCTCTACATAGTATATTGTTAGAAAGTGAGGGGCTTGACTAGCTACTAGCTCTCTACATAGTGAATAATGGATGTAGATAAAAAGCTAGGAATCCATATGTTAAAGGGAACATGTGTTATACGTGAAAAAGCATCTGTTTACTAGTGCTGGGAGAATAGAACGTGGGCACAAATGCGATTTAATTTTCAGTCCTAATGAACACCATTTGTAGCTTCCTTTGTCCCGTTAATTAATTATAATAATAAAGTAGGCATTCTTATTCTCCTTCCCTTCCGCCCTTATCCCTATATATATACTTTCCCACACATATGTAGAGGAAACTTTCACCATGTAAAATAATTACTATAGCTTTTTGAGGGTAGAAAATATAGCAAATCTCTTTTACACAGCTCATTGCAACTGCACTCACACAATGTAAACCCATTCTTATGTAACTTTACAGACATGGACAGGCTACTCATTTGTTCCTTTCCCTCTAGTATATATATATTCCATTTGTACATGTCTGTGTGTGTGTGGAGAATTCTCACTCTTTTAGTTTTACATTATTATTGCTACCACAGTTCTATCAGATTGAGGGACATTAGGGAAGAAGGAGGAGAGCGGAGTTGGGCATATGTTTCCTACACTATAACTTTCCATAGGGTACAGTTCATTACCGAGTCTACCACGCGCGAACAACAATATTTTACTTCGCTCTTTAAATCCGTCCATAAAGCAATGTAATGATTAATCTGTGGTAGATAGACACGCATACATAGTATAATTATATATGTAGAGGATAGGGAGAAAGCTCTTGCTATTCCATTCCCCGACATTATACCCCTTTGCCCTCCCAGTCACTCACATTAAGTCAAGGATGTCTGCTAAAGCGCTGTCCAAGGATATCCACATACTCTTGTCACTTTCTAACACATGACTTTCCAGCCTTATGCTAAAGCAGCTGCACTGTAATGTGAGTAGGAGTTTATAAAGGATTTCCTATAAGAAAGCTTATATTAGAAGGGATGGCCATAAGGAAAGGAGGGAAATAGTAAAGGGGAAGTATAAAATTCCTATGTAATTGCATGTGTGTTCGAGGACCATGATATGTAATTGGCTATGGTGAAAGTCGGAGCGTTGGTGAGGTGCCATAAGTATGTATATGTAGATACATATGTATTTATGCATGGACAATGTACAAGAAAAATGTACTACTCTTTAGGACCCTCGATCCCCATATTGTTGACTGGCTTGTAGTAGAGGAGCAAGTGAGCTGAAAAGCTAGTGTTTTTTCACTCTCTCTCTCTCTTTTTCTTGCTCTTTGCTGTCTTTCTCTCTCTCTCTCTCGCACTCTCGTAATTTATGACAGCCCAGTCACCATTTCCTAACAACCAAACTCTCGACTAGAGCAGACGGAAAGTAACGACCTGAACGAAGTGGAGGATAACCACGACATAAGATGAGTTTTTCTATGGTAGACCTTCACACTCGATGATACTACAAGGACTTTAATATTGGTAGAGAGAGAGAGAGAGAAAGGAGTGAGAAAGAATGAACGAGAGAGAAAAAAGATAGAGTACATGGAAAGAAAGGAGCAAGGAAGCAGAAAAAAGGCGAAGGGAAGAATTAACTTGAATAATCCAAAAGTAGTTTCTCAACACGTAAAAATGGTCGTCTCTATTTTCTGGTTCATGCTTTCTCTCTCTCTCTCTCCTCTTCCTCTCTTTCTCCTCATTCTACTTGGTTCCACTTAGTTTACCATTTTCCAATGCGTGCATTTTTATTTTCAATATAGACTAACTCACACCCTTACAAGAATTTTTCTCTATAATTTCCCTTCACAACACTCTTCCTTCTCCTCCCTATTATAATACTGTTGCATAGATAGATAGATATTTGGTAGGAAAAATATATGGGACGGAAAGAATAAAAAAGTAGGGCAGACGAGACAGGATTTCATAACAAGAAAACAAAGTCTTGAGAATTTTCTCTCTTTGCAATTTTTTTCCTCTCTCTCTCTCTCTCTCTCTACAATAATACCAAGCCCGTAGATTAAATAATATGGAAATGTAAGTGTCGAAACTGTTGTTACCAGACGACTAACATTTGTTAGTAATTTTGATCAAAGGATAATATAATTCTATGAAGGAAATCTCTCCCCGTGAGCGAAAGCTCCTCTCATGTTCTGAAAGGAGGAGAGAGTGAAACCAGAGAGAGAGAGAAAAAGGAGGAAAGAGCCAACAGCGATAAATCCAACATGAGGAAATAATTACAAATTTTCTCTCTAATTCCCACGAACAAAAGTTGATTAAAAAAATATTTTATTCTCTCTCCATCTGATGAAATCCACGTCTACTCCAACACTCTCACTCACTCACTCACTACGTCATCCGTCAACGCTCCTTTTTTTCTCGCCATAAGATTAGAACGAGTGGAGGGAGAAAGATATAGGGAAAAGACGCGCGTGAGGGAGTAGAGTGAACTTATAAGAGTAATGCGTATACGTATAGAGACAGAGAAATAAAAGCTGGTTGAAATTCTAATAAATACAGAGCAAGGACCAAGGACTTGTACAAACCAGCAGGAAAAATGTCTAAGGGAGAAACTTCCCTGCCTCCTACGTACAGTTATACATATATAATAATATATAAATGCAGGGAAAACTCTTCCGCATCCTGGCAACTTTACAAAGAGAGAGAGAGAGAGAGAGAGAGAAAGAAAAGAAAGTGAAATAATGGAGCCAAAGGTACAGACGAGAGTGGCGTTAATTTTTCATTGGAATTGTGAATTGGACTCTGTATACATAAAACTCTAGACGTAAAAAACCTTAGTCTCTGAGTTACAAGGCATTAGAGAGTCACTGTCAAGAGAGAGAGAGAGAGAGAGGGAGAGAAAAAGAAAAAGGCTGAAAAAAGAGGAGCATTTCAAGAGAGAAGCAAATGATTAGACTATAAAAGTCCTTCCCTTTCCATACATATCCACAGATATATATTCCCACTTCCCTAAATGCAACTTTCCTTCTCTCTCTTGATCTTTCCTTACTGACAGAATGTGTAATATTTAGCCAAAACATGAGATACAGTCGTTCTCTCTCTCTCTCTCTCTCTCAAGCAATCTAATTCTTAGGGAGAAAAAAACCCTTTCTTTCCATCAATGTTTCAACTATTCTCTAAACGGAAGAATCTCATGTGCTGCACATTTTTTACATTAGTAATTATATCATATACATGCATTAAATTGCCCAAGCATTCAACTCTATATAGCTCTTCCTACTTCCTACTCTTACCATAATAGCTTCATTCCTGATCCTATCAAAGTTTTGGCTTGATTTCAACATTTCTTCTACCGCCCTGTTTTCCCCTTTTTTACAAACTCGTTTCAACTCCCGAATTTTTACTCTTCAACTTTTGATGTAACTGAGAAATTCTATCAAGTTGTAACTTGTAGTGCTGTTTTCCTAGTCATTTTTACAGCAACTAATGCTAAATAGAAATTATCTGCATTTCTCTTCTATAAGATTCTATACGAACAGAATTTCCCACCCTTTTTACACCATATAGGCCGTCAAAATCTTAAGTACAAGGATTTATTCCCATAATGGAGGAAGCATTTTGAAGAAAATGTTTCAACGTGAAAAAAATAAGCGTAGACAAAATTTGAGACAGTCATTTTTTCACCTACTTTCTTCCAAATGTATCTATACGTATGTAGACTCACCTTTTTTTCAGAGGCGGTTTCCCTGTAAGTAAACAAATATTTCTTGGAAGTTGGTGTGAGTTGTGCCATTAAGTCCAAAGGTAAGGGCCATTAAATATAAATAATGTGAGAGAATACTACAAGCTCTCTCTCTCTCTCTCTCCTCTATTCCATCTCCAGACAGTTGCCGACTTTTTCGAGCCAGTCCCTTATAAACTCCCAGACTCATACATAGTGGAGAGTATGGAGTCAAAGGTAAGAGTATATATAGTAATTATATATAGAGAAACTATGGTAAAATTCTATAAGGGGAACAAACATAAAGAAAAGATGTGAGCAGATAATGGATGTGTGTATAAAGCATAAAACTTGTTTACCTTGTCCCCGTCTCCACAAACAAGTGGAAAAGAAAAAGTAGAGAAAGTGTTTATCAAATAGTCAAAAAAAAGGACATGTTTCTACCAAACTAACATCAGGAGACAACAGACGAGGAAGAGACAAACAAATGTAACTAACAACATTGGAAGGTAGGAGAGACAGAGAAAGAGAGAAAAGAGAGAGAGAGAAAAAAAATGAAAGGGCAAAAACCTGATCATTGTATGTATTAAAATATGTAGGAGTTCAAGTGAAGGATGTTGTAGGGAGGGAGTCTTGAAAGCTGATTGCAATATGCATTAACTCTTGACAGAACAAGGGACAAGCACATAGCACTCACACTTAGCCAAATGTTCACCTTGTCTCTAAGGAACGGGGCTGAGAAATACGATCTTCCTTTTTCCTACACTCCTTCCTTCCTCCTATACATTTGTATACATACACACATTTCATGTATATAATTATAAGGGAAATACATGTTGAGGGTTTGTATATGAAATTTCCCAGACTTTTCTCCTCTCTACCCTTTCTCTTCCCATGACTTTCCCAGCTTGTCTTGTGCTCTTGCTCTGGGAAGGGATAATATGTGACTTGATCATGAGTACCTTCAGCCCTGGTTCTACTATATCCACTTGTCCGCAGAGAGAGAGAGAGAGAGAGAAAGAGTGAGAGATATGAGACTTTATGTCATCCTTAACATTGTATATGTCTTATGGAATTAACTCTCTTCAACCCTTTTCTTCTGCTCCTTCATGGAAATAGATAGGTAAGTATCTGTCTCTCTGTCTCTTTCTAGGACTTAAGTCAAAAGCTATTTTACAATTTGAAAATCCCATTGAATCAAGAGTAGCTTTTTGTCTCAAGTTTTTAACCTATAGTCACTCCATAGCCATTGATTGTCATTGAGGTGTGAAGACTAATTTATAAATGGGGAAAGGTAGAAAGTTGAGTATGCATTTACAGTTTTTCCTACCTTAGGGTTTTATATAGGACGTGCGCTATAGGAAAGAGTAGGAAGATCCTTGGAGATAATGAGATTGTATGCTTATGCAGTGTACATATTTGTATAGTATAAAATGTTACAGCTTAGGACTTGAGACTTACCTCATGACGCGAACTTTCTTCATGCCATCCTTTCCATCTCTGCGAAAGAGTAAGAGAGAGAGAGAGAGAGAGAGAAAAGTTTCAAAAGAGAGGGACAGGCATTTCACTTGAGATATATTTCTTCTTATAAAAACATTCACATAAACTCCTACACACTGAGTGAGTGAGTGAGTGAGTGAGAGAGAGAGTTGAAGAAAGGAGGAAAATTTTCAAGGATTAAAATTTAGAAATTAAGTTGCAAAAAGTTTTCACTCTTGAATATTTCCCTTTCACACGGAACCTTCTGACTCCATCGAGTTCATCTTTTCATGTACGTACTATGTAGGGAGAGCCCTTGCCTTTTCTCCTTTCACTTCTTCCATCACACATGATTTTTTATACACACACCTTATAGATATATTTTTTATATATGGTGAACAAGTACAGCACATTAGCACATACACTTTTTTTTTCTTCTTCCTCTTTTACTTGGGATCTCTCCTATACTTATATATGAGACGACACTCGCACACACCTTTATTCTTCTCTTCCAGACTTGCTTCTTCTCCCTTTGATTGAAATTGATGAGGGAAAGTTGGATTTTTACACTCGTTTTTCCCCCCTTCCCATCTCGTTCCTTTCATTGAATTCCCTCCTTTTGGGAGGAAAAAACTTGGAGTTTTGCAAGGTTTTTTCCCTCTCATTTATCTATATATTATATATATATGAGTACACCATTCAAAGGGTAGTTTCAGTTCTTTTAGAGTTAAATTTTTCAAAGTTATTTTTTTTCGAACATTTTTCAAAAGTCTGGTCATTTTTTAGGGGATTTATTTCTCATACACGCTTATATTTTTTAAAAGTTGTATAGCTAATTTTGGCAGTATTATAGTAAGTATTATTTTAAAAAAGAGAAACTCCTGAGAGCTTCCTGGCAGTGTTTTTATAAGTTAGGCTTTAAGGGTTTAAGAAATGTTTGCATATTTTTCTCTCTACTATAAATTCTCATGAAGGAACTTGTATGGGATTTTTCAAGGGTATGGTATAAAAAGGATATTTGAGTAGAAAGTATTTTGTATGGAAATAAATATTTGTAGTAAAATAATTATTATATAAAATTTAATTGGCTAAAAGAAAAAACCCTTTGTTACCGCATGTTCCACTCCTGGCTTTCTCTGCACTAGTGCTACTTTTTTGAAGGCTGAGCTTTATCTTTATAGACTGAGGATAAAATAACTTGTAGTATATTTAACACAATAATAATATATGGTAATGTTTATAAGTAATATCCAATAGTTTTTATGAGGGGAAATATTTCTTGAGACTGACACAATTTCCAATAAGTTATAGTAGGCGGAAAGAAGAGAGGCTAATATTTATTTTCCAGTGTAACAAGTTTGGGCATGAAGCTAGCCACTCACACTATGCTGAAACTTCTACTCAAATAGATCTACCCCGTTCAATGTGACTGTTTAGTGTTTCTCTTGAGATTCTGTCCTCTCCCTTCCCGATAAGATCCAGATGTTTACTCAAAACTTGTTCTTCTCCCAACTCTCATATATATATTTGAAGATTGGAAGAAGAAGGAGTAACAGCCGGAGGAACTATGTGTAGTAGTGGTGGTAGTAGTAAAAGTAATGTTTTTCCCTCTATACAACAAACCAACAAGAGTTTCCTTTCCCGATTTGCTCTCTCTCTCTTTATATGTGTTCAAGTGGGGAGAAAAAAAGTAAAAATTCCGAGTTTCACTTGCCACCAGTATGGAGAGAAAGACTAGGAGTAAAAAGTGTAGAGAGAGACAGTGAGAGAGAGAGAGATGGAGAGAGAGACAGAGAGAGGAGAATTCCAAATCAGAGCCTAACTCCAGCAGCTTTTTCCACGCTCGTCCTCCGTGCTAAAGCAGAGGATTTCGAATAAATCGGATCCGCAATGAGTAGAGCGAGTTGACTCGAGCACAAGAAACGCGCTCTCTCCCACCGAGCCTCACAGCCTTCCTTCCTTCCTTTCCACTAAAACGACTACTACAGCATACTATCCATAGGAAAGGCTCATTCCCATGGTTATGGGAACATGCACAAAACTCTGTCCATAGCATTGCATTGGATTTCCAAAAATACTACTACTACTACTACTACTGTGAGCAAGAGAAATATACGGAGAAACGCACAAAACTCTCAAGCCTCTTTTCTCTCTCTCTCTCTCTCTCTTTCTCTCCTCAAGTCCTTTTCTTTCTTCTCCCTTGTATTTTTCAAAACTCCCTTCACTCCTTATTCTACTACTGCCCAAGGTAGTTCCAAAGGTAAAAGTCTATATAAAATATACCAAGGAATTCCAAATCCATAGATATGTAGCAAACCCTTCATGGACACAGTTGAGCTCACTCACAGTAGTCGTAGAGTCGGCTCAATTTACATGCGTACGTTAGCTCGTACTAAGTTCTGGCTCTATAACATTGAATACATATGACACCCCCACACCACACGTCCGTCCACCTTCTGATGTTACGACACCAGAACTATTTCCCATTTCCTTTTTACTAGTTGTTCCTTCAACCCTCCTCCTTCCACCAAATAAACATGGTACAGGCGTTAGCTACTATTACCTTTTCCCTACGTATAGGTATAGTAGTATACGTATGGGAAATTCCGCCATGTACAGAATAACAAAGGTTTACACACATACATTTTATAGGTAGAAAGTTTGGGTAACATTGTAAATCAAATTCCTTCACCAACTTAGTCCTTGTTAGAGTGAGGAGTTGAGAATATATTTTTCTTTCAGGGAGATATATGTACATATCTCGAAGCTATAGGAGGTTTGGATAGAATTAGAAATTCCCGCCAAAACTTTTTTTCTTTTACAAAGTGAATTTTAAAATTAAATCAATGGATCGATATCCTTGGGGCAAAGTATATAATTTCAATCAATAGTGTATACTCAAATGTTGGCTAGGTAATATTAATATACCATGTGTATAGTCGCTCGCTTTCCTATGTATAGAAAAGGATTTGTTTTTATATGGACAAATGTATATGTATTTTTAATGTGGAATGGCTTGGTATAGTGGGAAGCCTTTAATGGTTTATTCATTTCTCTCGGGAAGACAAAACAGAGGGCTTATTGACTCTCGGCAGAGTCACAGAGAATTATTGACTGTGCATATAAAGATAGGAGGGTAGAGCTAGGGCTGCTATGGATGAAAGAGAGAGAATATTTGTATAATAAGAAAAGAGTAAAATGGGATGGTTGCGGAGAGAGAGAGAGAGAGAGATGAGAGGAAGCATATAGGCAACGTCAGCAAAATGACTTGGATTGCCATGTGCCCTAATCTGGAATGGAAAGGTTAACCGAGAGTCCCGACCAAATTTGAGGTTTAAGGGGAAAAGAGAGGGAAGCCAAAAGTAGAGAGAGAGAGAGAAAGAGAGAAGAGTGGAAAATGCTGAGAAGATTACTGGCAAATGAGTAGAATTAACGTTTCCGATATATAAGCTCATTGCCAGAGTGCTTATCGAACCTGTATTAATTATAGGACTCAAACTATCCCAGTACTTTTTCTAGTAGTATCTATACTTCAAAGGTATATATCGATAATAATTATGGATTGAGTTAAAACTTTGAGCATCATCACCATCATGAGTACTGGAAGAATTTTAGAAGAAGGAAATGAGTAATATTTTAAAAGGCTAATTGAAAGCCGTAAAGGAAGATTAAGGGAGAGTAAAAGTGTGATTGTGATAAGTTTATCGGCGATGAGAGAAATAGAGAGAGAGAGAGAGCTTTTTTCCCTCTCCCTAACTCCACAGTTATGGTAGAGGGTTTGTTGGACGACGACGACGACGACCTAGAGAAAGTCTTACTGTGTGAGTTCCACAGAAAGCACCGCACACCCATGTAAAGCCGCTGATCCTTAGGACTCTCTGATAGGAGAAGGGAAGGCGCGAGGGAGGAAGATGCAGAAAGAACTATAGTAAAGGTTAGGCAGCAGAGCTCCTACTACTCCGTCACTATCTCTCCAGATGGATGAAGAAAGCAGGAGCGATTGAGATTCCACGGATCGATGGCCATGGGTGTAGAGCTTCAACTTCTCTATATTTTATATGTGTGGTGGTGGTGGCTACAGAGTAACAGGAAGAAATTTTTCAACTTGTTCAGAGTATCCACGGGAATATAGGAGAGACTCATTAGTGAATTGCTTCCTAGAGAGGAGGGGGTTTATGGGATGAGATTCCCTGTGGCAATGCTTTCTCAAGCTTTCACTACTTTGGAATGGACGTTATATGGGGATGAACCCAGTGGTAAATGTATAGAGAGTGTATGCTATAAGTATAGGAAGGCTTTGCTTTTTAGGGACGTCAATGGAAGCTTATGGAGATGTGACTGTATGTGTACGTGTATGTGTGTGTGTGTGGGTGTGTTTAAAGGAGAGATGAGATGGCCCAAGTTTCCGGATTCCCCTCCATCTCTGTTAAACTCGCAATGTCATCATTGAATTCTATGCATGTTATCCTTGGTTGATGGCTCCATGACAAGTATTTTTGTAGGGAGAACTGCACACGCGGCTCCTGCTACCGATGAATAGCTATTCTCCTTGGCTGTCTCTCTCTCTCTCTCTTTGGGTACGTAACTCTATACGGAGACTCATTTGGTTGTGGAGGAATAATATGGAAGATAATATAGGAAATCATCTGGGGAAAATCTCTACTCAATGTTGAGAAGATTAAGAGGAGTCGTTTAGTCTCCTCTTTTTTTTTTTTACTACTTATGGCCTATATGATATTGCTATAGACGATCCATAAAGGCTTGATGTGCAAATGTGGGGAGATGGGGGAATGGTGTAGGTAGATAAAAAACAAGAAAGAGAAAGCTGCAGTGGAGGAGGATTTGCTGAGCTGGAATTATAAAAATGCAGATTTGAGGGATTTAAAAGGAATTTTTTGGCAGGGGGGAAGAATGTTGAAGAAATTCCAGGTTTTTCCAGGTGCTAGATATGTTTAGAGCGAGAGAGAGAGGCGAGGAGAGGAAGTTGGTTGGATTTGAGGGGGAAGAGAGAAAAAGAGAGAGAGTGAGAGAAATTCCGCAGTGATGGCTCTTTCCCCACAAAATTTCAACGGAGTGAGGAAAATAGTAGTAATAGTGGCAATTTTAAAAGGGTGGGATAGTGAGGTAAGGGAAATCGGTGCTAATGTGTAACAGAATCAGACCTTTATTGACTCATAATAATAAACTTTTACGGGGCTAAATATCAAATCTTTATGAGTGCTGAGGGTATTGTATATGGAATATTAGAGTGCTTGTTATTATTATGTACAACTTTTCCTATAAAGGTAGAATTTTTTTTTGCATTGAAAAGACCGCTCTGCTATTAAAGGCTTATGTACTTAGTGCATTAGGAGTGTATATTATGTACAGTGGAAGTGAATGCTATACCATGTATAGGAGCGATGGAGTTAATAAGTACCCTAGAAATCCCTCGTATGAATAAGCTATTTTAGAAAACCACACGTGCCTATCTGGATTTTATGCGAGGAGTTTCCGCGCGTGTATAAAAACTTGTACTAAGGATTAATTAGGCACATCTTGTTCCATATAAGTTGGTAGTGTCTCTTAAAAGTTTTTTAACTCTGAAGCGTAAAGCCTTTAGGGGTTGGGTTTTTACTCTTAGAGCCAAATCTTCATTTCATTTAAATCCATGTTGTAATAATTTATTTCGGGCTCTTTTATTAAGGACAACAGCCACAGCAGCAGCAGCAGGATTGGGGCTTAGAGAAGAATCCAACGGGCGATAATGGCATGAAGGAGCTTGCGTTGTGACCACAGCATTTTCCTGGAGAGTTGCATTTTTGTTGGTTACAACAATTATTGTTGTTGCAGCTACAGCAGTTACCGTTGCAACAGCATTGGTTGGGATTGCCCACAAAAAACCCATCTCTGCAGATGTAGACACCTGAGCAAGGCATTGCATCCTCATCTCGCATTTTACCGCAACAGCAAATATGAGTGAAGTGAGGGCACTTTTTCCGGCATGGACCTCCTAGGTCCGTACATTTTGGCATCCGACAGGGTAGGTAAGGGTAGTTGGAAAATGGCTGCGGGAATTTGTATTTGTAATATTCATTTTATTTTTTACAATATTTTGTATACATTTGATATTTTTATTTGTGTCGTCAAAGAAAGGAATTTTTAACTTACCCCACAAGGATCGAAAGGGTTCGTGACGTAAGGGCAGGAGCTGCTCCCGGGCATGGTGAGCACGAAGTTTGGATTTAAAATAAGTTAAATTTTGAAATACTGAATAATTTTTGATACTCCAAATTTTTCTTGAATCAGTTTAATTGGATTTTCAATTCAGTATATAGTGCAGGTGAGATTTAGAATTTTACAAGTATCTACAATGTTCTTTAGAATTTATGGGTGAAAGTTAAATAGAATTAATAGCTGCAAAATGCTGGGAAGGTAGACTGTTGTAGTCTGTTGGCTTATTATAATTTATAATATAGTGTGCTTTGCGTTACGAACGATTGATTTAAGTGCCTTTTTTGTTTCTGTCCATCGGATGGAGCAGAGCAGGGATTCGAAAAAAAATTCGATTGAAAATTACTCAAAAAAATTGGTAATAAATCTTTTGGTGGAAGTTTTTTGGAACTTTGTATAAAAGTTTTGAAAAAAACTTTTGTTTTCAATTGATTGAAACCTTGTAAAGTTGAAAGGTTGAGTTAGTATGGCAGTACGTGGATGCATGAGTTTTTAAGTAAATGGCGAAAAGCTAGGAAAAATAAAGGTAAAAGATTCCCGAATGGCTTTTATTATAGGTCTGGTATTATTGGTGTGTCAATTCATGTAATATTGTAGGTTATGCATTAATTTTGATATATTTTATTTCTGATGAGGAGAATTTTATTATTACGTGTTTAAGTAATAATTAATATAAATGGAATTTAATTTGATCAAAATGTTTTGGAGTAATCATAATAATCATTTGTTTATTATGACTTCTATGTGCAGTACAAAAGAACATACCGAGCCAGATTGAATGGGAGGGAGACGTGAATGAAGTGGGAGCCAGTTGGCAGTTCGCAATGTTCGCATTGTGTTGCGTAGATATGTACGTACGTAGGTATGGTAAAAATTGGAGTGTGCTCGCACTTAGAATCAAATTAGATTGAAGTGTTGTTGTTGGAGGAAATCTGCCCTGGAAGTATATGAGTGAGGATATTGGTGAAAAGAAAGGAAAATTCTGTCACCGACCATTTTATCCGCCAATGTTTGTGTCATTCTCAGAAGAAAGAATTATTCTTTGTTGAATTGAATGCTGGGCGACGGACCTTTGTAAGGAGGGTATTTATCGAATAGTTCATCTCTTTCAAGAGAATTATTGCAAGTTGACGGGTCTTTTAGGAGAAGCCCATTCTCTTGTACTTGGAAAATTGGTTGAGACATTGTCCGGGGTTAATGCACACGTCCAACATATAAGTTTCCTTTTCATCCGGATATATTTGGTATACCACATAAGAGTTGTAATGCCTCATTGGCTATAGAGGAGAGTATCAAGTTGAGTCGAAAAAAAAGGACGATGTTGAAGAATAGTGGCATTAGCGCTACATAGGATTTTTCTTATTGCGACACAAATTGATGATTGGTATCGTTTTACTGTCCAGGTTGCCATCATGGTTCATAAGACACATGGGGAATTGAGTCGATTAATAGCCAGCGACTGGGTCTATGATTGGAGTGAGGATTCATCCTCCTCCAGAACAGTCGTTTCGTACTGCCTGAGCGTGGTTATTCCCTACACTGGTATTATTGAACGTGACAACGGTCTATTATGCTAGCTTAGATATTGGTGAGACGTAATTAAAACTTTTCGGGGTAATTCCATTTGACTGGTTTTTTATACAGGTAATTATCTTTACGAAGGCATACACATACTTTTGTTCTCAGAGGTACAATTATGTAGCCCAATGATAGCTTTTATTTCATTTTTCTATATTATTAAGCTCACTTGGCATTGATGGGGTGGAAGGAACATTGTACCCTGTTAGTAATTGTGATTAAGTAGTGCCCTTCAAAGAGATTACAAATAATATTGAGGAGACTATATACTTGAATGTTGTTAGACAGGTATTTATTATTCATGGGATCAATAATTTTGCAATCAAACGGAATAATAAAGTAAGTTCTTTTGGAGGAATCCAATACGAAACGCAAACAGTCTGTCTCATTCGGCTGAATAAAGTTCAGAAGACAGATTGAATAGAATGAGAAGGTAGTTTGTTGTGCTGCAAGTAATATTTTTAGGGGACTGATTAACAGGTACATACATATGTAGAATTATTTTGTTATTTTTCTCACTGTATTATTGCGACTAATCTAATTGTAAGTTGAAACCATTTTAAAAGTAGCAATATTTACATACATTACTCGTGGGTAAAATGACGACGGTTAAGCAATTCTATTTATTCAGTAAATACTCGTTGTGACTTGTGACTCAGCTTAGCTATGTTTGCGACGAAAAATATTTATGCGCGACATTTACATGCGTGTACGTACTTTTTGTACCTACATTACATAAAGCGATCATTGATTGCGTGATAACTTGTCTTTGTACAATATGTAGTAAATTATAATAATTTTATATGGCAGATACATATAGCGCTAGAAGTTAAGAATCCAACATGAAAAGCAAAATGATATTCAAGATATCAAAACTTGAAAATCTCGAACATCAGTTCGGGATATTTGCAGGTAAAGTTCTTAAAACTCTCAGCATCTCCTGCAAACGCACCTTTGTTCCTGCAAATAAAATGACACGTGGAAATTCATTTTAAAAATCAATAGCTCGCAGAGTAGAAAAAAATAATGAGCATTTGAAGCGAATCCTACCATCGAATAACCTCTTTGGCCCGTTCAGCAAGTTTGGATTGAGGGCGATTTTGCGAGAGATCGTACATGATCATTGCGTTGTCCACGTCCACATGATTAATTAGATTATTTTCACAAATGCTGACCAGCTTCTCAACGTTGTATTTATCAGCTGTGGTGTACAACGAAGTTGCTAGGTCGGTTAAAATATCCTGGTCAACACTTCCCGTGTAAATAAATCTTAAGAACTCCCTTAGCACTGGAGGTTCAATATCATTTATTTCAACTCGACTCTCTGTAGATTCTTTCAAAGGCAGGCGAAACATTGCGGCAAAGTAATCACTTTTTCCTTGAAATTGCAAAAGGGTCAAAGATATATAAATATAACTAAGGGAATGTGTTGTTACTGATTGGAAATTAAATGAATTCATTCGAGAGCTGCTAGGAATTACCTGCTAGGACTAAACGATGAGCAGGGAAGGTTTCTCCATTACATTCGATCGTCACGTCCGAGTAATCTTCCGATAGGAAGAGTGACTTTGTATCTAAACACCCATCTTCCCCCTTCTGGCAAGAAGGTACACGTACACTATATGGTTCGTCTTCTTTAAGTTCCGGATCTGCTAATGTATTATATTTAAAAACCTATTAACTATTAAAATATATATACAATGCAAGCGTGTACTCATGTGTACTCGTGAACCCGTATCTTCCGCAATATGTGTTTTCCGGAATAGTTATCTTAGGGAAGAAACTATAGTCTCCTAACGCTTAGCAGTTTTAATGCTAACAAACGGTTTCAATATGAATGTTTCTTCCGTAATGAATGAAAACCTTACGAACAGGAAGAAAAAGGTTCTGTGAGAGTAAACACTAATAACAACATTCCTTTTTGTAAGTACAAACAGTTGAGCAATTATAATGCAGCTAGAAAACAAATATGAATGATGAACATACACTCTCTTCTCATTATACGCATAGTGAAGTAAATCATCATAGTGTTATCCGGCCAGCGGTAGTTATATTCGAAGTAATCATAGTCTTCAAGAGCATGGCCCACGGGGTAACTGGAAGGATACAATGACGCCTCGTCAGCTGTATCATCATCTCCGATGAAGTTGGCTCGAACTGCTGTCACGCGAACTATTTCAGACTTCTTTGGATTTATACGGACGTAGAGTCCGACATGGGGATTGCCACCTTCTCGATATAAATGTATAATTCTGAAAAATGTGTGAACATAATACAATTATAACATATCCAATTACGCAACACTTTTCGTTATTATTACAGTATAATTCATAAAAACGATCTAAAAATAAAATACGGTAAGCATTCTACTTATTATATACAAAGTACAATTAAGTACAAAATTGTGAATGTGAAGAATTATTTAATTGATTGCAAACAATAGATCAAATAATCACCAGAAAATTACATTGAATGTGGAATCATTGACAGAATTCCTTCTCGAAAAGTCAATTCCTGTTTTATATGACAAGAAGGCTCATCCAAAATGGCAAGCAGGTCTCGTTTTTTTGGGCAGCTAAAAGAAATATGGTATTCATCCTCTTCACACGTAGTTTTCTAGCGAAACAAACAAAGATAGCAATAATGTAAAGCACCGTTAAAATTTTCCTCACATTTCTCACAAGCAATATCCTTAAAAATTCATGCAAGTCGGTCAAAAACATGTAACTTAACATTCAACTACCACAAATATGTTCTTTTAATAACATAGGCTCCTATTGTTTTGGAGACTTACAACTTGCAATGGCACATAAAAATACTTTAACATTGGCTTTCAATTCACTTACTAATAAGGAAATGTTGACTGTATTTTTCTCTCCCATTACGCTAACCGGACTAGCCAGTTACCCACACTCCTTCCTAAATAACTATAGATAAGACGGCAGCTGATTATCAGTGAATTAGAGCAGTCTCGCCCTGGAACCGTAAATCCAGGTTACTACAAGGTATCGTTCTTCAGTCTTGTCGGGTTCTTATTCGATTACAAATTCCTTAGTTTCTCTATCACTGCTACCTGTAAGAAAATAAAAAATACTTTTATTCTGTACTAAGTTTGGTTCAACATTTAATTTCAACATTTCAAATTATTTCTAGCTTGTCATACCACATACCATTCATCTCAACATTCGTCAAAGCCATCATACCCATCAAACTTCCAGTTCAGGCAGTAAAAGTAGCTAATATTTTGTTAGTCCACAACAGTAATTTGTTTTCACTTTGTCACTAGTATCATTTAATAACGCTCAAAAAAAGAAACGTGACTTACAATCAATTAGTCAACAAGCATTATGTATAGCTCTTACAACCACATAATCTTTTAAGTACAGTATTAATCATTAATCTAATACAATATTGGCTTTAATAATATTAACATCAAACTGATGGTCTACACCTGACCTTAAATATTTTTTTCATTTGGTATTTTAAATACCTCCAATGAGCGCAAACTAACTTCAGTCTAATTGAATCGAATTTTTAATCTTATTTTCTAATGAAATTATTTCAGGATGAGAGTGCTCCAATATTAGAGGAAATAAGAATCAACGGGAGGCACTTCAAACACAAAATATTAACACCCACATTTTGTCACCACTTATGTTCCTTCCTCAAACTTTCAAAATTGGACAAAATCAACAACTATTTAAACAATTTTAATTCGATTTCGGACGGAATAATATTCCTGTTAGTGGTCCGCCATCCACCAATCAGATTGTTCAGCCCGTTAGACCATGTCAAAGATCCTCGGATGAATGTGTCTAACAAGGATTATAAAGCTGACATTAATTTAAAATTCTTTTTAGTATATTTTAAATTACTAAATAGTATAAATAGTATAAATATGAAATTATGTTAGTTTAGTGGTAAGTGTAGTACGTTTTCCCACTTTTGTCAGTTTGTCTTGTCACTATTGCTGCAAGGATACCTCATTCATCACCTTCCTTCCACACTTCCACTCCCAAACAAACCAACACAACGAGACGTTACGTTGAGCCTTTGAACATCAAAGCTTTTTTGCGTTTCTTGCTGGACCTTATTATTATGTTCCACTCACGAAATTTTGCCAGCAAGTTTAAACGTACGAAAAAGATTTTTGTACTTTACTCAAAAATCCTAACGTGAGAACACCCTTTAAAAATTCCTAATGCTTTTTGAACGGTGACCATGTAGCAACGAAGTGCCAATATTTGTTGCAAACATTCGATTTCTCCTAAAATAGGGGTAACTGGGAGCTGAAAAAATTCTGGGTGTTGTAGTTTATCTTCGCATAGACTTTAAGCCTTTTGGAAGTTCAGTACAGTTCAATGGTTTGTACTTTAAGCGAAGAGTAAGCGTGCAAGAAGTTGAAGCGCGTGTGTTTGGAGAAGTCCATACACACGCGCAGATGATGCAAAGCTGATCGCTCGTGGGATCCGCGCAAAGAATTGAAGTCCTAGTAAGAGTAAAGCGGTGTTCGGATGTTCTGGTTATTTCTACGTGAAAAGAAAATTTTCGATAGATTTCCAGCCGGTTTAAATCTCCAATCCCCAAGTAAAATCCTAAACTTTAGGATTTTACTTGGGGATTGGAGAATTATCCCAATTATAATTTAGGACCTAAAGTGTTATAAGAGAGAAAGACTTTATTGACACTGCTCCTCAATAGAAGTAGCCATTATTGACTCAGTATAATGTATAAATTGTTTGAAGCAATATTTTAAGAGTTAATTAATTTTGTATAAATGATTATTACAAATTAATGCACTGTTCTTAAGTACTAACGACACTACTTCTTCTATAACTTTCAGTGGTATTCCGAATTTCTTCAGAAATGATACAAAAAAATTTGAAATAGTTCCTCTTGCCCCGATATACAGCCCTATAGTTTCCATTTCACGAAGGTTGAATTTTCTTTGAAAGTAGGGAATACAAAGATCATAGATAGCTTTCTTTTCAAAGTTATTTTAAAGTTTACATGGCTGAGGGTCGAACGTAAGTTGTTTTATATTCTAATCAATCACTAATTAATGTTAGTAGAAATGGGAGATTATTTTTTGAGCGCTTTTTTATGGGCCTCCTGGATGTGGTAAAACTTTGCTAGAGCAAAGGCATTAGACCTGATTTACCTTGATTCGGTTTTTTTTTCACAGGATGTAGAATTGACTTACTTATCCAAAGTCACTCATGGATTCTCAGGAGCTGATTTAACTGAAATTTGCCAGCGAGCGTGCAAATTGGCTATTCGGCAATCCATTGATGCCGAAATCCGAAAGGAAAGAGAGAGGGGATCGAATCCTGATGCCGCCATGGATGTAAGTAGTCCATTACTATTTGTAAATTCGAAGTACACTTAAACTTTTTGACGACTCTCATTGAAATTTTTACTTTGGTTACCGTGCAGACTGACGAAGAAGATCCAGTTCCAAAAATAACTAAAGCTCATTTTGAAGAAGCGATGAAATTCGCATGACGTTCTGTTTCGATAATGACATACGAAAATTTTCGTATGTCATTATCCGAAACAGAACGTTTATATGAAATGTTCGCTCAAACGCTTCAACAATCTCGTGGCTTCGGAAACAATTTCCGGTAAATGATTCGGTTACAGTGAAAATTTACACTTAAGCTGGTTTAGTTCTCCAAAATACTAATGTTTTGAATTTTATAGATTCCCCGGTCAAGGTGGGGCAGGTGGTGGTGGCGGTGGTGGGGCTGGAGGTAATCCCCCAGGACCTGGTGGTAACTTCAATGAGAATGAAGAAGACGACATGTACAGCTAGAAATTCGTTGACTGTAAAAGCCACTTGGATTCACATTAAAAACACAACAATAATTATTTAATGGAATATAAATAATTTACATCACTTTTTTTGAGACCTTATACCTAGTACGGCTACTACCTACACCGGGTTTGTTTTTCATCCCAATTTTCGTATTACGAATGTGAATAAGCCTACTGACATTGACTTTTCTGCCAAGTCTCGTATAAATCCATGTAATCAATCTTTATGAAGAACTGGGGGAGCTGAAAAGAACGTTTCCATCCGAAATCCCAAAAGGGGCAATGCCCAAATGTATTCTTTACAATTAATGCACATGATCACTCTTTTTACCACTCAAATCACTTTATCCAAACCGGCAATGCCTAAATGTATTCTTTATAAATAATGTACATGGTCGGCAGATTTTATCTCATCCTCATAAATTTTATCTCATCCTGTTAAATTTTAGATTTATCTCATACTCATCAAGAAGAGATTCTCATCCGCATGGTCGGATGGCTTAATTTCAAGTATATTAAAAACCCTCACTGAATCTGTTCAGATTTTTTTTACAGGTAAGCTGCGCGGTTACATTTTTAAATAGCTACGATATAACTTCCTTTATAAACATCACAACCAGTCATGTACATGTGGTTGTTAAATAAAGATGTTTCCACAACATCATTTTTCATAAAAGCATCTACAGTAGCATTGAAGGACCTACTTCCATGCCAATATCTTATTTACTCCTAGCCGATATTTAAGTGCATTCAAGTATTTGAATTTTAACGGTAATTTCTCAGCTGTCTTGTGCAAGATTCTTGACTTAACATCTTGACAAACGGAAGAACCGTTTCAAGTTTCGAAATAATGATTTCGTTCCTCGGTACAGTATAACACGCCAGTGTGAAGTGTGAGTGTGAAGGTAACAAAATCAAAAGAAGCAAAATCCACCATGCAAGATTCAAGGTACAGAAATTAATAAATTAAGAGAATTCATTAAGGAGGAGGAAAAGGAAAAAGAGGTTTAAAACCAAACTATTATTAGCAATTTTCTGCGTAGAATAGGAAGTTCAGGTCATTCAGGTGTTGAGAGAGGGATGCTCAAAATGTCCACAATATTTAAGGGTTAAATGAAAGGCCAGTGAGAAAGTGAGAATATTACCAGAAATAAAATGCTTCTTGTGGTTAACACTATAAATAAAATGCTTCTGGTTATGTGTAAACGACTAAATAGATAAAATAAATATGTGCTGCCTTTGGATTCTGTCGAAAGGATTATTATTATTTTGGTATTTTGTAATATGTAATAATAATTCAGTGATTTTAACAAAGGATTTTGTTGATTATTATGTAAATAATGCGTACTTATTGGCGATAATTTATAATAAATTATTATTGTAATATTAATGACAAGTAAATGAATAAGGTGAGATTAAATCAATAAGCTGTGTGGATCTGTGGATATATTTGTATCCCAAATTAAGTAAAAATAAAATGTGTTCTTATTTGTGTCTTTATGCAGTATGTGCGGACAATATATTTATTTGTGGAACATGTATTATTTAAATAAATTATATCTGGAAAGACCGAGTGGATAAACATAACACTCCATGGAAAGTGAAAAAAATTATATTCAAAACGATGATGCTTTGTAAACTACTCGCGATTGTGAATCTTCGCAATACTTTTTACGTTGCTTTCATTATTTTTGTCCTTGGCACCTACTGTAATAATTATTATATTCGCTGCCCCTGCCCCTGTCGAAGAATCATTAATAGAAAGTCCCCAGAATTCCCTCCACCAATAACATCACGGATAATTTCCAACCTACGTTTGATGACCTTGAGGAACCACACGATGGAAATTGATTTCACAGAGAGTTTGAAAGTTCTCAACGCTATGGGACAAAATGGAACTAACTTGAAAACGTGAGTATAAAGCAAAATTATTGTATGAAAGATTTGCATTAAAAGGTCATTAGTATATAAAACTAAAACTCCAGGCGTATCAAGAGATTTAAAAACTCCTTTCATTTCCCCATTCCCCAGGTTGGAGGATCGTCTGAAAAGTTGCACTGACAATTCTTCCCAGCTCATGTTATCCGAATTGAGGACGAGAAATAAATATATTATGGAAAAAGGATCTCAACCGTAAGGACGATGCTTTTTTCCAAAAAGTTATTAAGCTTGCAATAATATGTTATTGTATTTGTCAAAAATAACACTTTGTAAAAATATTGATATCAGAGATCTTCAAGAAAGAAAGCATGAGAAAAAAGAAAAAATCACCATTGCCATCGTATCTTGCGGATCTCGGGGGAAGGAAGCTCTGGTCCTGCTTAAATCTGTCACACTATTTAGCCAGGACGCTGCTCTCCATGTAGTACTTTTTGGAGATCGTGACACAATTTTGCAAGTGGGCCAGGATGTATGTAATAAATGTAAATCAGATAAATTCCCTTTAAAAAGATGTAAATTGTTCTTTTTAAATATTTTTTTCCCGGGTAATATGTAGATTCTTTTCTTAAAATGGCAAGTGAATGCCTTAGGGTGGGATTTTACATATGAACTCCATTTGGAATGGTTCCCACCCGGTGATGGGGATGAATGGAGAGAAATGTACACGACTTGTGCAACGCAACGTCTATTTTTCCCGGTAAAATTTCAATTTCCCCTTCGAAGTTAATTTTACAAAAATGTATTTATATGTCTTCCATGATGATCCTTAAAAACTGTACATGGCTTTTGTATTTTTTGTGAAGTCTTTGCTTCCCCATATCGACTCCCTAATTTACATGGACACTGATGTCTTGGTCGTGTCCAACCTGACTGAACTTTGGTTGGAGTTTCATAATAAGATGAAAGGGGAAAAACTTGCTGGATTAGCTGCAAATAATGAGCCGACTGCACAAGGTTGGTACAACATAGTGGCCCAGACACCTTATTATGGCTCTAGAGGTAAAACCATGATTGTATTTGAAGCAAAAATTCTTTAAATAAAAATTGAAATGCTCTGCAGCTTTCCAGTAGCAATAATTATTATTTTGTCGTAGCCGATTTTCTAAATTTTTGTACGATTTTGCAATGACTTTCAGGACTGAATGCTGGAGTTATGCTGATGAACTTGACTCTAATGAGAAGTTTCCGCTTCGAAGAAAAATCCATCGCTGCTCACAAACTATATCGGGAGAAAATACAATTGGCGGATCAGGATATCGTGAATATAATCTTTCATGCGTTCCCAGGTATGTATTTAAGTCGACTGATACGGGCCTTTTCTTTTGATTCCCTTTAAAATATAATGCAATAATTATATCTAACTGACTCAGTGCGAAATCTGCTGTTTAAATGTGTCCATTTACTAGATCAAGTACACCAGCTGGATTGCTCGTATAACTTTAATTGGGTACATTGTGGACATGCTGAGATTTATCCATGCCATAATAATACTAGTGGGGAGTCGGATTGCTTTTGCAATGCAACACTAACCAATGGAGTGCAAATTATTCATGGGAACTCGAATACATTCGTTCTGGAACTATTTCCCTTTTTAGTTCACTTGTATTCGAAATTTCAGAAGGTAACAATCATTATCATTAAAATATTGTGTGGATTTATTTCTAGTTTTGTAAACGTGCATTCAATAATAATATTTATTGTATTACTCTTTGAATGATTTTCAAATCTAGTTTGACTTACTCACGGATTCCCCAGCAAAACTGTTCTCAAATCTAACGGCCCAATTTAAGACGCTAAAGAGACCTTGCCATCCTCTCACGGCGGAAATACTCTACCAAAATGCAGAGAAATATTTTAAAAAATTACAAACAAATAAATTCAAATCTCGCTAACAAATTTACTCAAACAACCATTTCGTCAATATTAGAAATGCCAGTAACCATATCGACAGCGATCATTTCGTCAGGAATTTTTTCGTCAACCGAAACATTTCGTCACCCCAACATTTCGTCAATCACTAAAAATTTAAATAATAATAACGAACGTAAGCTTCATTCAATGACATTGGCGACTAAGCCTAAATTGTCCCATCAGTACGCTTGCTAAAACAACACCAATGAGTAGGCAATAGCAAAACACTTAAAAAATTACTGTCAGAAGTCAGAATAGCAACAATTCTGAAGTGAAGAGGTGAGCGGCTCGTGCTGCGTACTTATACGCATCACTCTCCTCAGCATACGGTTCTCAACCTTGCTACTCCAATCCACTTTCGTACTCACAATCTGTTCAATCTGTTACATTTTCGTAAGAAACTTCCCAAAGACCAACTGATAGGTCACAACGCCAATTGAAAGACGCTCTCAAGGAATTACCCTGATATATTTACCGTGTTGGAGTTCAATTGCAATTTAAGCATATACAAATGTGTATTATCAGGCAAAGCTTTGCCAATCATTCCCTTCAAATGATTGGCAACGCTGGTTTCTCGTAGAGGTTTTGAAAGACATACTTTAATATATTTTCATCCTAACTAGTAATTTCTACTATATGAAGAAACAAATTTACGAAATTTTACAGGAACCCTTGAAAGATTAAAATTTCCATGTCAAATCTCATTCAAAAAAGTCGAATACCGGATTTTCGGTTAAATTATCCAAATCCAAAACTGAAACAATCCAAATATGGATTTGTACAAGAAAGATATGGCAAAACGGTGTTTATACCATGCGTAGTAATCCCTTAGAAATCTTAAAACCATAATTCAGGGGGTGGCGTCAAAATACGATTAACTGTAAAGCGGCCACCCATGATATTATTTTTCATGACTTAGCTGTCGCTGTCGGACAACTGGTCAAGACTTCATATGTTGACTTGTTGAATCAACTCCATTTTCAGTTTTACAGTGCTTACGTGGAAATGTTGACTTAAAGAAAACTCAAAGCTAATTTTGTTTGCTCTAAAAAATATAGTTTTATCGTTGCTGCGTTATAACTTAGGAAAAGTTATAATACATATAGTCAAATCAAATAAGACATAAATGTATACTTGTTATATATGTTGAACATATTTATACAACATTTATTGTGGTTTCTAGCATAAAAAGTTTACAGAACATATATAATAACCCAACATTTAATGTTGCAAATAAATATTTCTATAGTATGTACGTATATACGTCACTAATCTGTAAGTAGATCAAATATGATCAGAGACTGACAAAGCCATCAACGTACGCACAGAAATAATGCTGCATTGTTCTTAGTTTCTTAGACAATGTATGAGCTAAACAAGCAATTTGATCTCGAACTAATCTTGAACAAAGATTTTAACTGGGAAGGAATTAATACACATTTGAAGGAAATCTGAAAACAATAATGGCAAATTTGTGTCACCGATTCCCTTATTCTTGAAGTATTGGTGCCATAAATGTCTGGATAATGGGTTGAATTAGTATTGAACTAAACGGTATAATATTTCTTGGTTTAATTAATGCAAAACCAGGGACTCTTGCTGTATAAAAAGGCAACTGAAATCCAAGAGTTTCATCAGAACTTCGTAAGCTATTTCACAGCACTAAAGGAAAAATCATACTTTGTCTTCCACTCAAATATTTCATCAACAACGAAGGTACAATATTTAAAAACAAATTTTATTGGTATTCATCAGAATAAGGCTCAATTTTTTAACAATGTGTCAGTCAATTTGTACATTAAAATTTTCAGATGGCTCGAGTATTCATTACCGTCCTGGCTCTCAGCGTTGCTTTGGCAGCTGTCATGGCTATTCCCTACCCACAA
>JAQFXU010001595.1:0-27443 GCA_034693705.1 Spatulosminthurus flaviceps | reverse complement strand
TTCAGTTTGCATCAAATATGGTGGTTGTTATTTCAGTTTGCTTTTAAGCAATTCGTGCATTAGACCACTTTGCTTCTACAGCGACGATATGTTATCTGGAATTTTAATTTAAAGCCCATAGGTTTTCGGGGATGGGTGAATGTAATTGAATTCATTTTTATGACGACGCACAATAGAAGATTTTCCCTCTTGCTGCACACTTCGTTTTTGACAAAAGCTGAAGTGCATCACTAAATATGGTAAAAATATTTTTTTTCTGTACCATAACCATCCTCACCATTTTTCGAAAATTTCAACTCCATACCTTTACCATAGGGGTTAACAACGGGCCTAAAGTGACATAGTTACACACTTTGGAGTTAAATGGAAAGCTCTCTTTCTTGGATGCACTAGATTTAAAAAGTGGATGCATGCAGGGGGATGAAGAAAATCGAAAAAGGGACGAAAAAGGATGGAGATTTTTTAGGCTGACCAAGAATTGCCTAAAATGTTGTAAAAATAATAGCCAACTATGCAAGCTGTGGCGATGGACAGATTTTTTACACTATGAGGATTCCCTCGGATTTTCATAGGGTAAATATCGTTGAAAGGCTCTTGAAGAGAGCTTTTCAACGGTTCCTACCATATTTCTGAACGGGTAGTGGTTTTTGAGAAATTAAATGGTAAAGTAGGGCTTAATTTCCAACAAGAACATCATGTATTATCATGATTTTATAAATCCCGTTTTTAAAAAATATGATTGTCAAAAACTAAGTGTGCAGCAAGAGGGAAAATCTTCTATTGTGCGACGGTAACTTTCTGGAAAGTTGGCCTACAAAGTTGGCCAATCATTACCATGTTCAGTTTGTATACTGGGGTTTCCAACCCAAATTGTTTAAAAAATAAATACACAAATTAAATTAAAATAAACGAGGTTAATTTTAATAAATATTGCTTTGATACTACAGTAACAACAGTACGGTAACGTCGCGTGAAATAATATTTATGACCAATTCTTTCCACGCGAAAACAAATGTCCATGCCACTGGATGGTACCGGTTCCAACCGGCTTTTATTGGCTAGTGGATTATATTGGCCAAAACTAATTGAAGCCAATTCTTGCCAAAAGCTACTTCGCTCCATGCCGGTTGGAACCGGGTTTAATCCAATACATTCCAGCCGGATACTTTCCACTTGCCAACCCTGGTTTAAATATCTTAAAACCTGTATTTTTGGACTTGAGTAATGTGAACTAATTATTATAGAATTTCTATTCTACGTGTATTCCTCAATTCGTAAATTGGTGCAAATTAAAACTTAAACTACGAGCTGGGAAAATATCACTTCATTGTGCTCACGTTTCCTAAGTACATGCGTTAAAATATGATGACTGCCGTGGCTTGTTTTACTACTTAGGTTAATTATTAACAGTTGCGCCTTCCTTCCTTTTTTATACATCTTCCCCGGTTGCAGAATTCGAAGCTAACGAATCCTGACATTGTTTGGGCGGAATAGATATAAAACCACCACGTTCACTGAAAGTGAGTTTTTATTTTAATTTTTCACATGCTAAAACCATTAAAAATATTAAAAAGAAACTGGAAAGATTACACCGGGACAGGCTTGCTAATGCCGTAAATTTTATGCTACATGGAAATTGCAACTTCCCAAAAATTCTAATATCCAGTGTTAGAATAAGCTAATCTACTTAAGAGAGCAATGAAGCCAATAATAGAAATGTATAAGATCTAAACCTTGGAGGTAATGGATATACACAGCAGTGGTCTGGTATGAGTAGATGTTAGCAGGTATATCAAAGACATACCGCGTGTTGAGTTTTTTAAATTTGGTTTGATAACCTGGGCTCTAGACCAGGGGATATTGTTACAACTTTCATGATTATGATAGATTTACAAAGGTACAAATAAATAATCATAATACAAGTTTAATTCTAATAAAATACTTTTTGGCAAATTGTTTACAAAGGAATCCATCTTTTTAAAAATTATTTGTTTGTTGAATTTACTCATTAATATCTTTATCCTCAACCTGGGACACTTCAGCGTAGGAAGTGGTGCCCAAGGCTTCCGCGTAAATATGAACGATCAAAGTGAACACTAAACACACTGTTCATTCCTTTTATTTCCCCCCTCTCTCTACATTTATACACAGCTCTTTTATACACAATACTCAGCATTAAATACACACTCGTTCATTGAATAAAGTGACAGGATGTGATACAAAACCATTATTCTTATATTATCTTTTTCTCTGAATGGGCAGATTGCAATACAATACTACTATTCTTGTAGTATTTTTTCTGTGAATCTTATGTGTATATATGACATATAATATAATGCAATTCGCATTAGCTAATGTTACTAAACGCATTAAATATTTGATGTTGTCTTCACGAGTGGATGTGCACAATTTACTTAAAATAAAAAAATTTAGGCACATTAAATTCCTTGTATATGAGACATCTTTATGCAAATAGTGTATATTATAGGGATAGATATAAATTGCAATAATATAATAGGATCTTTATAATGTCTTCGATTTTTTTTCAGGCATAAAATAATTACTGCACTGTGTTAAATATTTGTGATTTTTGTATCCTGAAGAAAAAACTCACAGCTTGAGTTTATAATGAACAGAATAGACAAGTGTTACCTGCCATGATATTTTACATATCTTTGCATGTAAGTATACGATAATCATACCAACTCATTCAATAGTAATGGTTAGCCACATACATGGAAAAAACCATCCTTACCCCTTGAAAACCTCAGGTTACAATTGTTGGATAGTGATTTTAAAAGTTTGCATATGATATACTTGCCGTCAACGCCTCCCCACGATAAAGGTGCGGGGCTTTTTTTAAATGATGAGAATGCATAATTATATAATACTTCCATTCTCAACTCTTTTGTCCTTAACTTCCTCAACAGTGTAGAGCACTTTAGATCCGACGTTTTCCTTCTTCTCGGATGATATACAATAACTTCCCAACTCCTTCATCAATTTCAGGCTTGTGGAATATACTTAATACTAATAATTTGCCCCTGCCTTATTCTCTTATTTTTATGGGACGTTCTTCGATTTTCTCTTCCTTTATATCCCTTATTACCTAAACAAACACCCAAGCATATACGTACATAAGAAGTATACAAAAGAAAATCCCATGAACGGAATCCCACCTACTCCTAAAAGGTCAATAGGAAAGTCTTTGGGTCTATAGGGTTAGCAGTTTTTATACAGGGTGTAACAGTTTCAAATTGCTATATTTACATGTGTTGACAAACGCGTGGTTGACTTTGCTTCATTGCGGAAGTTTCAAGATAGCACGGCCTCAAATGGTTTTACCTAGAATTTATTAGTATTACCTAGAATTACATGGTTGTACCTAGAATGTATTTAATAAACCTAGAATCAAAATTGTTTTACCTAATACTTGATTAAATTTACCTTAAACTGAATTGGGTGCCCTACATAAATATATAGTATTCAGTAAAGAATCAGCTATAGCAAAACATATAATAAGTAGACGTCATGAGATGGATTGGACAGAAGTTAAAATGATAGAGAGGGAAAATAACCATAATATAAGATTGGTTAAGGACCGATATTTAACTGTAACAAGTTAGTGCAAAAATTCAGTGCAAAGATGCGTACAGCAAAATAAATTTAGTAATACATAACAATAATAATTATTATTATTCTCTTCCTTACCGTAAACTTTTTTAACTTGTAAATTATTATTGCAAAGCAAAATAAATTTCAAAATAATAAAAAATCTTTCAAAAGCAATTCATTGTTTCGAATTATTCCAAGAAATTATCATTTCAAATTTGTTATGCAAGACCGCACGATTTAGCCAGAGCAAAAAAATGATATTTAAGGGCACGTGCTCTTGAGTGCGCATCATGAAATTTGGCCAGTTAATACAGTTAAAAATTTTATCAGGGATTTGCAAGACCTCTAGGCCCAGGCTTTCCTCCAGGCGACTTTCCAGGACCAGGCCCATACCCACCTCACACCCCTATTGAGCATCATCTACCATCTGATGATTGTAGGCTACACATACTATTATTCGAAGCTCTAATCATTGAATTTCTCTAATCATGTTCTTTAATTAGCAATTATTCTGAATTGCAAATTTGGATTAATAATCTCAATGTAGTTAAAAATATGAGGTCTTTATTTTATTTTGTCACTTAAATCCACGTGCTAAATTTGATGCTAAAATTGTTGCTAAATGGTGGTTATTTTAGTTTGCAACAAATTTGATGATGGTTATTTAAGTTTGCTTTGAAGTAATTGCTTGCATTAGACCACTTTGCATAGCCAGCGACGATATAGCTCAGCCATAGTTAATCCCTGATGAAGAACGATGTTCGTGTTTTGAAAGCTTGGTAAAATAAATATGTTTCATTAGTATCCACGTAGTCCAATTATTGCAACATGGTTGGTCGTACTATAATTCCTGTCGGTAGCAGCAGCGACGGAAAAAAACAATGGACCGATAAAAAACCTCCCTTTTATGTGAAAAGGTTCTGCAGTGGCACACCTTGAAGGCTTACTTTATTTAAAATGTCATGTATTTGTTTACTAAGTTGAGGAACCACAAGTAATAACAACGTCGTAACTTTGTTATTTGGTTTATTAACTTAATGAGTTTCGTTCACTTATTAGTCACTTATTAGTTCAATGTATGACCTTAACTACGAGTACCTCCGGTGTTTGGGTGCCATCAATGTAAATTTGATATTTTAACAATAATACGCTTGTGTAATCCACTATAAAAATAGTTACGCAAGGATTCTTACCAGAAAATGAAATATGAGTTACATCTTCATCCAACATTTTGATGGTCAGATTAAATACTCAAAAGTGTAAAGTAAATGTCAAAAGGCGGAATAACTTCACATTCTAGACAACTGACGGAAAAGTTGTTTGTAAATAATACTAAGCAGGGAGGGAGGCTCTTTATATAGAGAGGTCATGTAGGAAGGAAAAATTTGTACAAGATAAGGTACCGTAAAAAAATATGGCACAGTACGAAGATTGTGAAATATAATTTAAATAGATGTACGAAAGTCAATTTAATGTGCAATGTGTAATTTTTATGTATGATCATGATATTCAAGATAATAACATCAATTCTGGGTTATTTTGGTTTATATGATTTGCTAATTACAACTTATCTTATACTTAACACTTGGTGCTGCCCACATATGCGTGAGCATGGTCCGTTTTTCTTTCTAAATTAAAATAACCAAATTGGCAGTAAAATTCACCACGGTCAGGGCTATATACAATATTGTCCTTTTCTTGACAATATGAAGGGATTGAATTTTCACTCCCATTGGCAACAACGCATGAGCCTGTCTCCTCGCTAATTTCCCAGATGCGTTCACACCAAAAACTTGCTTAAATTTTTTAGACAAATCATTCATGTGACCCAGCATCGGACAAACAGACAATTCAACCACCACCCACCAAACAATTAAAAATGTAAAAAACAAATACGCCATATATAGTTGCATAAAATATCCTACTTGCATAAAATATGCAAGTAGGAGTTTCTCTTTTTAACCTATCAAAACAAGCTATGTTAAGGCTTCCATAACCTTTTCAGAATGAAATCTCTTTCAGCTCGTGTAAGCTGGAAAAATCATTAGAATAACGAGTAGGTTGAGGGATACGAAAATTCCATACATTGGCTTTAATTCAATTCTAGCTATTTTGATGAATTAGAAACAAAATTACTATACAGCAAAAAATGCCCTTAATTATTATTATAGTTTTTCAGTTAGTGTGCTCAGTAAGTAAGTGGGCAGACATAAAATAACCAGAATGCATATGATGAATAATTACCCACAGAAATGTTTATGTAAGCATTACGGGGTCAAAATTAATGATTCCGAAGTATATGCTTCCCGTGCTGATACATTTTCATGAGTATTTGGATTATTTGGATAGTAATTTTGGAACACCATAATGTACTTATATTTTGGTTGTACATAAATACCCATGGGCAAAATATAACGTTACTTTTGCTAGGGGAGCCTTCATAGCTCAATAGGTTTTCAAATGACTCTGTTTAAATATCTCAATGTTTGTACATATTTTTGGAATGAAGTACCGCTTGTAATTATTATATAGATTTTTCTTCTTCATTCCTCGTATGTACAACGTTGTACTCCTTCCGTCTTAAATAAATAATGTTAATTAAATGTCTGAAGCTCAACTTTTAGAGAATGTCACTCAAATGAGCCCATATGTTACTGCTACTAACGATCATTATTAGAAGTTGGGCGGTCCTCCCGAACGTTCCTTTAAATGTTTTCCAATGTAAAATATGGCAAAATTAAACTTAACGTAAAACTACGGGGGGGAGTTACTTACGGGCGAAGATGCTAGGAGAAACTCGTCAATTTAATTGAAATTAAATAAGGCCCAAAAAATTCACATTAAACAAACTATTCAGCCATATAAGTCTGCCTGTAGAGAACACCAGTATTAAAATGTAACACTCCGGGGAAATTCTACCTTCTTTCCCCCAATAAATTCCCAAGTGCTTTAGTTCTTCAACTCTTGTAAAAATATGTTTGTAACATTCAAGAATGAAATGGGCCACTGCGATTTCCCTAAAACTTATTCTTCACAGGTGCTGGGCTGAAAAGAATACATTGGTAAAAAAATTCACCGCAGCATGCCTACATGACCTCTGAGGTCAATCCATGCAGTTTTTGGTAGAGGGGAAATTCCGACTAAACTTCTACGCTGTGAAGTGTGTTTGAAGTTTTTTGCTCGATCCAAAAATCTTAATGGGCTGACCCAGGGAGATCACAAAAGTTAAGCTGGGGTCACGAGTAAAATTTCAAATGTTGGGAAATTTGAGAGTGGAATCAGTATCTACACGATACAAAGAGAAATTTTTATATGGACCAAACATTCGTTTACAACAACCCGTTGACCCCTTCAGGTCGACAAAGCTGACCTGGTTTTGCGGGTTAACCTAACATTAAGACTCTTCTCCTTAATGGGGAAAAGGAATTGAGGAGTTAAAAAAAACTTTTCCGGGAAAAAATAGCACTTAAAATAACGACCGATTCCGTAGAATCGTTTTTGTTTTCCTTGGAAGCTTGAAAAACATTTGTCATATGTTGACGCCGTTCTTATATTTGTTTGAAAATAATCTGGACTTCTGTTTATAGTTAGCAGTTTATTGCTGTACTAAAGTCAGGCCGAATTAAAAAATTCTCTAGACAAACAATCTAGGGATAAAAATTAAAATCTGGCCAAACTAATGTAACCCAGACAAGGCATTTAGTTAAATGGAATAATTATTGTAGTCGAATGAACACGATTTTAGCTTTCATTTCATTGCAAACAATGCTAAAGTATGATCAATATGATTATTATTTACGGGTGTTTTTGACAAAAAGCCTGATTTTTTCAGACTAAATGTAAATAATTACGGTTACAAAATTAAATTCTCTGAATTTTCATTTTTTTTAAGAAAAAGAATTATTAGCAATAAAATAATTATTCTAGGTAAATAGCTAGAAAATTCATACCATGCTCGGTTTAAATGGTTTCTATATTGTACATACAGTAAAATATTCTTATTTTTACGAAACGTAAATTTTCCACAACGCTACGGGACTGAATTCGGAAATTCACTACAAAAATTTGTTGGAAGATTGTTTGGAAAAGCTCAATTAAAATTTCTCTATTTTATAGTATTCATTTTCACAAAGAGATAAACGGCAGAAATGGAGATTGAATATTTGTTTTGAATAAAATATTAATGCACGCTCAAATATTTACACCACCGTTTAATAAACCATAATTTTTAATTAGAATTCACATCTTCAGCTAAAAGTAAACATTGGATTGAAAACTTTTGAAGCGGTGTTTAAATCAGTTTTTTATTTGCTAGGCTTTGATGCCACTCATTCATTAAAATCACACATTAGTAAAAATAATGTCCAGTTGCATAGTCCGCTGTAATTGTGTACACAAGAAATAACATGTAAAAAAAGGGTACGGAAATGAATGAAGTTCAAGTTACCCAAGAATTACAGAAAGAAAATAGTGCATAGACCTAAGACATAATTGCCAAATACGCCCGCCAAACCATGGTCGATGCTGGATAATTTTTATCCTATTTTCTGCATATTTCTGTACGGGCCTTGGTTTTCATGTAATTAAATGGTAAAATATTACAAAAATCTTTGCTTTCAAAACATCATATTTATGAAAAATTATGAAAAATATGAAAAAATTATGAAGAAGCAACGCATAATAACAGCAGGATTTAGCTACGGACGAGAAATTGTTTGGAAGTTTCTTTTAAAATTTCTTAGCACACATCTCAAAACTTTGTTGAACCCATTTGGTAATAATTATGTACAGAGAAAGATACGCGTAATATGTTAAACCTTTTTTCCAATATTCCGCCTTGTTATGGAAATGGAAGCAATAATTATTGTCTATAATGCATGTAAAATGTGGGTTTATTTTTCTTTTCGAGGAACCTTTCACTCAGAAAAATTACAATCATTTTAAATCAATATTTTTTAATTGAAATCTTGCATATTTCAAGAAATAAATTGTAGAATAGGTTTAAAATTTTTGTATTTGTACAGACTAGCACTTGGGTATAGCATTTTTGTGGTTCCATATTGACAGATAAAACTTTTTTTTTACAACATAATTACTATTATTTTCCTTCGAATCAATCTTAATTTCGTGTAGTTCATTTACACGAAATTATTTTCAATAATAAATGTAAGAAATTGAATAGTTAAGCACGAATAAATTCTGGTTTTGTTTTGTCATTTGAAATTTGGAGGGGGAGGGGGGAGTGTGGGAATTTTAGCTTGAATTCTTCATGGAAATCCACATGGGTATTAATTTTCGTGATTTTGAAAAAAACCAAAATAGTCGGAGAGCGTTGATCCATTCCAGTAATGTCGTTTCTATTTGTGTGGGACACATTTGTAAAACTTCATAACCGGCGTGGATCGTTGACATAACCGGAGTTATCCAGCTTCCTTAAGCTTCTTGTATTGAGAAACCGACAAAAATTACCTCAATTTGCAAAGTACTTGTGTGAATAATTTGTTCAAATTTCCAGATAAACCTGGTGAAGAAAGTTTTTCAGCTTTGAAATGCATTTATTTATGCTCAAAACTCAACTGTCAGTTTTAGTCTCTTGTCCATTTCTGGCGTAAAAATTAATATCTTATGTTTTCGTTCTTACATGAAAAGGTATATCTCAAACTTCTTAACCGACGTCGAGCCTAACCAAAAATTAAATGAAGTAGCTTACGCTTATTATTCTTCCCTCCAATAAAAAATAGTTTCAGTTTTAAATTTTTACCGTAATAATTCCTCTCTCCACTTCCACCTGCTTGTCCCAGAGCTCATGCTGTCATGAAAATTGATTGGAGAATTAAATCCCATGCAAAAATTCCCTCAGACATTTGGTTCCAAAAGTTATTGTTTTTTTTACTGGGGCTTTTCTAATATACAAATTTTTCAGTTTATGAGTTGACATGAGGCAATTGTAAACTATCCGGACAAATGGGACAAAGTGGTAAGTTTTTGATTTGTTAACTAGGTCCATTTTTGGAATCTTCCATTAAAACAAAACTTCAAAATCAGGGATGATTATTTAGCGATTTTTAAACATTTCTAGACTCTAGGATTATTTTAAATAAAATTGTTATAACATAAAAAATAGTACTTGTAAAGTTTTGATGTAGTAACTTACTATGTACATCTTTTCTCAAATTAAAGACCAAAACTATTTGCGGATTTTTTTGACAAAGGATTTTTGAGACTGGGAGTTCCCAATTCTTGACGCCATACATTTCTTTTGGGGATGTAAGAAAATATTTAATGGCATGCTTAACTTTGATGCCACTTGTTGTTTTAAATTAAAATAATCTGGAAATAATGCTGAAAGTCGCTTGTTCACTAAGAAGTTTTCGTAGGAAAGGCTAATAAATTAAAAATAAATAAATTGAGAAATAAATTAGAATGTTGAAGTCTAATCTCATGATAAGTACCAATTTTTCCAATGAATGACACAGAACTTTGGTTATTTTTCATCAATGTCATTTTGTTAATGATCCAGCAGTAGAGGAAAATGGAGACTTTTCATGGAGCAAAGCTCGTGGAAATTTTTCAAATCTCCTCCTAGGCTGAATTAATTCATTGGTACATTCTTCAAATTGCTCCTTGTAATTAGTTCAAACAAGAGACCAACTCGATACAGGTTAATACTTTTTCAGATGTTGGATGGGACTTTTGAACCTGCTTGACTAAGTTCCAGTTTATTTTAAATTTATTCTACGATTGGCATTGAGCTTTCTCATAGATTTCAGCAAAAGTGAGACTAATTTTCCGACAACGTTTCAAGGAGTAAAATTCTGTTTTGGTTCCTCACTTATTACATTTATGTACTTACTTACCTATGACAAATTTTGAAATTATTCAATGTTATAAGGAAGGGAAACAATATTTTTCCACCCTTACATTTCATACTTAAAAATTATATTTGTGTGTAGTATGAATTTACTTTACTGACTACATTGTTTTTAAAAATTTTTGTTCGTCATTGCCCTATTAACATTAACCTTTTTTTTAAAATTCTACTTGAATATTCAAAGCTATACTTTAAACCAAATCCTTAAGATTAAAAGACGGAATTTTAGGATGGTTTGAATAAAAACTTAAGCATGGATGGAAATGCTCAAGACTGGCGCCAATCGTCAAAATAAAACGCCTTATTTTGCAGGTTAGGTACTAAGATTTATTGTCTCAATTCTTAATTTCGGCACAACACCTCGTTATGCAAAGAATTTCAGAGTAAAACAAAACATTCTGCCGAGAAAGTAACTCTGTCTGATTTTGGCTTACACCAAAATATTTTAGCATAGAGAGCATACGCAAGTAATTTATTCAATGAATACGTGATGTAGTTAAATAGTGGGAAAGTATAGCAACGGAAATGTTAATTAATACAAAATGGTGGGTAAAAATGCTCACGTAATTTTTAAAATAATGTTCTCTGTGCTTATTAGCTTGGATCTTTTAAAAAAGAGGATAATTATTGTGAAATTCAAATACAATTTAATTCTGTTATAATCTTTTGGAAATATTAATGTGTGGATTTACTGGAAATGCGATTGATGCTCAAGTTAAACGCCGACTATAAAAATAACTTCAAGACGACCGCAACCAGGTAGTAATTGGGCTGATAACAACTCCACAGTGAATAAGAAACGTTAGATACCGTTCTCACTCCAACATTCGGGAACTGCCGATTAACTTCTACATTAAAAATTTTATCCATTGAAAGTTCCAACCTCATAATCCACATTAAACTGAAGATTTGAGGAATTTGTTTAAAAATTTCCGCCAGTTTTTCAGCATTTGAAATTGAAAACAGGGTTATTTTATTTAAACATATGATAGGGAAATTTAAGCATGATTTAATTCGTCATGATAAAAAAAGACAATTCAAATTATTATTAAGACTTTTATTATTTGTGGAAGGTGAGGATTTAACTGAAATACATACTACAATTTATGGTGTAGTTCGAAGCCGTTGATAGCAATGATTCCTAAAATGCCGTTGGTTAAATAAATGTAGATTACCAAAATGAGTTGGTTTTCCTCAAATATGAATGGGAAAAATGGTTGTACATGAGGAAGCGAGTAGTATTGGTGACGGGTTTGTAGAGCTGGACAACCCACACGATCGTGGTGGTTGGAAGTTGGCCCGACGTATAAAACCGCAGTTACCGGCTTTTTCAGTTATTCCAAAATACATAGAAAGGTGTTTTTAACCGATTTTGACTGAACACGTGAACACTCACCACTTTGTAGCTTTTTCAATTGCCCAGACAACTTTTTTCAAAATTTTGAAATTCTATAGAAAATCTACTTTTGAAATTTTGACTTTCTGTTTCCAGGAACAATTCCGTTATTTTTCGAAATTTGGAAAAATTTCGAAAATAGATTTCGGAATTTCAAAATTTGGACAAAAGTATTCTGCGCAATTGACAATTGATTTTTAAAAAAAACAGAAAGGTGAAAGTTTGGTCAAAATCGGTAAATCATCTATCCAGATATTTTGGATTAACTGAACTAATAAGCTAACTCACTAAAGCTCCTGTTCTATATGCGGCGGGCCACCTTGCAACCACCATCACGTGTATCTGTTGTCCAGCTCTACACACCCATCACAATAATACTCGCTTCCCAATACAACCTCTTTCGCATTCGCATTTGAGAAAAATTAACGACTATTTACAAGAAAACTAAATGTCTAAATATTTATACCTACATTACTACAGTTCTCATCCCAAACATATATAAATGTACATATAAAAATTCCATGGAATGAAGTTCAAACAAGTATGATAAAAATCTACTGTGTTCACTGAAAAATACTGAAAATAAAGTAAAAATCATAAATAATATCATCCAAGGGATACCAGGAATTCTGTCAAATAGCACCACATGCTTGTACAGCCTCAACCATATGGTTTGATGTCAAATTTTAAAATCTTTAAATTGTCAAGCCAGTATCATGATGAGCTATTTTTGTAACATTGAGCCCATTTAAACTTTGCAGAGACAACGTCTGAAATGTAACCTGTGCTAAAGTTAGACGCCGGTGGTAAATTAATCAAAAATTGGCTGAGACACCGGCACAAAGGTTGACAGATGTCAAGTTATGTCATTTTAATGGAAATTGGTTTGAGTTGAACCCATTTAGACGGAGAAAGCTCATGTTGATATTGGAATGCCACTTAAATTGAGTGCATGATAAATTTAAAAAAAAAATGTGGAATAAATTGAAAAATATTAACCCATGCATTTGCTGAAACGTCGATCTACTGTTGACCTACGGAAAACGCATTTTCATTAGCCAATAAGCTTTGTATGAAAATTCATTGGAATTTTAAAAGTCCCGCCAAATTGTTTACAAAATGGAGTAAAATTTTGCCAAATATTACCAATATTTAAATATACATATAAATTGAGCGGAGGATTAACATTTGCACTAAACATTTTTTTTAAAATGCTTTATTGAAATTACGATCAATGACACGGGAAGGTTCAATGGGAATATTTCATGAAGAGGGAGCGGAAAAAATCTCGATAGATAAACCAACAGAATCTTAGTCCTCGACTTTTTCCAATTTGTTCACAAAATACTTTTTTCAAAACTAATTTTAGTTGGATACTTTTCAGGCAAAATTTCCCTTTGAGCCTAACTTTTAAATTTGATACAATTAAATTCCTACCTTCTTCCAAATTTTCCCTCATTACAACTTTTAAAATGAGACCTCATATTTGCTCCTTGAAAATCCACAAAAAAATAATACAAATAATTTGTCAAAAATATTTATTGCTTAATAATCCAAACTCAAATAAATAAAATTTTCCCCACTTCAGAAAGTTTATTTTCCTATTCAAACTCAAGTAACTCTGAGTTTTGCAAGTGAAATTTAAAATTTTTCGCATGTTGACGCCGTTCTGCAGACAATTTAAACTCTTCTTCAAAATTTTACTGTAGTCTCCTATGGTGGTAGCATAAAGTAGATGAAAATGGTTGGAGAAGAAATGTCAAAAGGAACTGAAATATTTGTCAAAGGTTGACGCCGTTCGTAGATTTATTTCAAAATATTCCAAACTTTGATATCTTGTTTCATCCAGTTCCTCTATTCATGGCATCTGATATTAGACGGATAATAGCGTAGTAAATGCTAATCCGAACTGAAAAATTCCCTAGACAAAAAATCTAGTAATAAAGAATAAAAATCTGGCCCAACTTACATATGTGACCCATAGACATGATATTAATTCAAATGGAATTTGTAACCGAATGAACGCAATTTTAATGCTTCATTTCAATGCAAACAATGCTAAAGTCTTGACCATTGCAATGATTACTATTAAAGCGTGAATCAATCTATCAATCAAAATCAAATGGTTTCTATGTTGTACAATAAGTAAATTGTTTTAATTTTTACGAAAATTTAGTATGATAATTTCCCGTAAATTGTGTAATTTGACATTGTTAATTACCCAGTGAGGACCTCGTTGAATGTGGCTAAAGCTTTTGTTTAAAATGTTTTCTACTCAATCGGATGACCCATTGCAGAGATATAGCCTGCCCAACTTTAGAAGGAAAATTCCCCCCCACCCAGAGGTATACACCTATGTGCATATGTAGGAATTTTTTCGTTATTTTTCCTGGACCTAACCCAGCACAGCACCCCCAACAAGAAAAAAAATATTTTGGCCTATTTTCACGCCATCGACTAAAGTCGTGATTGATCCTAAAAATACAAGCTCATGTGTGTAAATAATTTATTCAAATTTCCAGTCGACCTGGTGAAGATTTTTAGGTGGAATTTTCATGCTGTCATTTCAACCCCACCCTCAAGTCACACTCTTTTCTGTATTTTTACTGTATCTTATAAAAAGAGCCAAACGAAGAGCGAAGAAATTATACGAAATAAATCATCTGACATGGATTGAAATAATTTGAGCCAAGCATTTCTCCGCAACTGGCAGAGTCATTATTTATTTACCATTAAATTTTTCAAAGGATTAATAAAAAGGAAATGAAATAAATTGTACTGTTTTTCCATTTAAAATACACTTGAGAAACAATTTTCAATATATCAATGCTTGGGTGCACAGTCCTTCGGTCCTGTACTTACCTTTTCATTGTACCAATTTTGGAAGTCCTTATTGTAGAAAGCTGAGAAATAACGTTCGCGACCACCCGCAATTGAAGTGTAAACTCCTGCCGCAAACTCACGGTTTCCTTTATTGCAAATCAACGGCGCTCCAGCATCATCCTGTTATTAATAAAAGGTCATTTTTTAATGACTAATTTTCCAACGTCACGTAAGCACGAAAATTTAATTAAGAATAAAATATAATCAATAATAAGCTTTTTCTCCTCTCTTTCTTATATGTATCTCTGAAAGATCCATAATTGATTTTAAGTGAAGACATAATAACTGAGCCTCTCCAGATTTTACTCCATATTTTGAGAAAAATTTTTTTGAACATTTATGGCAATCCTTGAACTTACTGTTGCTGTGACATCTATGCAAAAGTTAGTTTCATGAGCATTAGTGGGGCAACTTGTGACGTTCGCCTCCTTCTCTCTCATAACAGCAATTGATCGGGTGAGGGTGTGGCTGGCAAACATACAACTGGGGATACCAGACAAGTCGGTTACTTCAGGCATTGGAAATTTAACGCTTTTCACGTAGTCATTGAACACAAAGGGGTCACTGGTGTGGTACATGGCATAACAGTATCTACGTGTGGGTTCACTATGCAACAAAATTATCCAATTGAATTTTTCAAAATTTTCTCAAATATTAATTTTGAAATGTTTTTAAAAAAAAGTTTTTTTTTTACTTCGCTTGAGGATGAATGTCAATGTGACAAATTTCCCGCCGCTGAACTGTGGGCTCAAAATTTTGCACGTTGTGCATTCCAGCGACGAGTAAGAGGGTGCGGACAGGAAATTTGTGGCATGCAGGAATGGATGTTCCCATGATAATATTTGGTGCGACCAAGACTCCATGGCATATACTTTGACGGGTGCCTCCAGCGTATCCTTGCGTACCATTGATTAAAACTAGAAAGGGGTATGTGTGAGGCTCAGCTTCAACAGCATTGACGTCAATTCGTGAGTCGTCCACTGAGAGTGAGAAAGGAATATGTTAATGCTTGTTGATTTTCTCCATTCAAAGAATATTCATTAATAATTTTAATGCAACATTATATCGTGGGCTAAAGTGCAAAAGGGGCTATAATTTTCTTTTTCCTATAACGTTACGAAAATTATAGCCCCTTTTGCACTTTAGCCGACGGTATGTATAACACCGCATAATTATTACACTCACCTTCCCCTTCCCCTGCCTCTTCCCCTTCACATAGGCAAAGGACAGTAAAGTTGAAAAAAGAAATCAAATGTAAGATCCTCATGTTTCCACAACGTCTTTGATCCGAGATTGGAAATCCGTTCCCACAATAAATTTCAAACGTAGTTTGAAAATTGATGTATGGTTGGGGTATAGAAAATCCAACGTTTTTCAATAGTTCCTTGATATAAGGTTGTAGTAAAGGAAAATGAAATATTTATTTCATGAAGTTTCTTAATTGAAAGAGAAAATGCCAACGGGTATATTTATGGTGGTATTTATTGCAAAATTATAGGACTTTGGTAAGAAGAAGCAGTTAAGGATGAATGTCCCATTTAAAAAGTTTAGAGTTGGAAATCGTTTCATTTATTGTTTTGAATTTCTCTCTACATTTCCTCAAATATGAAATCCGAATACACGAAGCGTCCCATTACAATAGATATTCCAGGGTTCTTAATGTATACCTAAGCATTGGGATGGACGGAGGAATAATGTTGGAATTCTATGGGCAGAAATAATTTTAATCCTTTTTTGAACACTCCATTTAAAATTTGGCAAACATTTTAGACTTTCTGGAGCCCGTGAAGATGTTTCATCAAACCGTTCTCTATGTTCGAGAAAATTTACAAGTTGCCTTAGCGACGAAGTTAAATTTGGTTTTTTAGCAAAATGTATGATAATTTTTACAGGTTTACTCGTAAAGTTTTATAATATTTTCATCCTTCATATTTGCACCACTTTGGTCTTTGGCGCAACCGAAAAGTCCTGGGGGGTTATTCTCGAAGGACTTACGATCGTAAGTCCGATCGTAAGTTCCGATTTACGATTTTAGCAATGTTTAGTTGCATTTATTTACTATATCGTAAGTTAAGATATCGTAACTTTTGTTCGAGAATAACCCCCCTGTTTTTGGGGATGTGAGTGAATGTGGGCGAATTTAAGGTGCACCTTATTTGACGAATTTCCTGTAGTTTCGTTGGCATCTCCAACAGTGCTTCGGTGACTAACTACATTGTTATTATCTAGTGATCTTTACATTTGCAATATTTATATTTAATTTCTTAAACGGCGTTGAACATACGCGAGGTAATAGAAGGTGGGGTATGATTTCCCTATAATACTCATTCAAGATTTCCGACCATCAGGTGAAAAGAATCAGGTCATGACATGATAAAATAAAACAAGATATTATTGTATTCCTCAATGGGACAATTTTTCGGTCGAGGAATCTATTTTTGATCTAAATAATTTGGAAATTCTGTATGGCAAATTTTCCCCAGTTCAGATAATTTAATTGCATTTTTATAATTATTGATATTTCAATGAAAAATTTCAATTTCAATACGAAAAGAATCTAATAAAGGATCCATCAAAAATGCGTATAACAATCAAAATTCAAAATATTCTCATTAAATTTTATTGCAAAAACAATCGTAAAGTGAAATTTTCACAAGTGGCTAATTTACTGGCCTACTTAATATAAGCATCACCTTGAAGACGTTGTTACAATGCATTGTAACAACGTCTTCAAGGTGATGCTGATATCCATATATGATATGATATACATTGCAATGGAATGAATGGCAACAGAGTACTTCAGTTAATTCATGCGTTTATTTAAAGCGGATTTTTACCATCTAGCGAAATAAAGAATAAATTATTTGCTTTGAAAAGTTGGAATAATACCAAAAAATGATTATTTGTTTCACTGGGCAAGTCCGAATGGACTTATTTTTTTATATTTTTATTATTTTTATTTTTATTAGTTATATTATTATTTTTCTAAGCTCATGGCAGATGAACCTGATCAATGGGATGTAAATAAGTTGCCACTTATTTTCAAACATCATTATCACGTGGCTCGCGTACATATAAAACTTTCACAAATAACTTTTTTTGCAAGGTTGCTCCAAATCATCTCAACCAATTGACGTAAGTAAGTTGATACTAAATGTACGTAGAACCAAAACTTTACTTAAGTTTGTTACACATGGAAATCATGAGCTGGAAATACTTTTCTGGGAAAAAATGTTTTGATAAGGAAAGATTCCGTGAATATACTTCTTCATCTTTGGATGCTTGAAATTTAAAATTTGTCACATGTTGACGCCATTCATGGATTTATTTCGAAAAATTATTTCGTCACACTTAATCAAATTGTTAAGGGCCTAGCCATTATCGAAAAAGCAAAGTCATTCTGAAATGAAAATTGTCAGATGTTTGACGCCGGTCATAGATTTGTTACAAAATAATTGAAGCACTTTGACAAGCTTCTCTCTGTCCTGTGCCGCTTCCTATTACCTGAAAGTAGAGCGATGTTAACATAGTAAAGCCAAACCGAGCTGAAAAATTTTCTGAACAAATAACCTAGTAATAAAAAATAAAAATCTGGCCCAACTTATGTGACCCAAATATGGCATTTAGCTAAATGGAATTTGTAACCGAATGAACGCGATTTTAGCTTCATTCCAATAAAAACATCACTAAAGTTCCTCAAGTATGATCAATATGATTATAATTTAAGCATGTTTTTGCCCAAAAGCGTGAATCTTTCAGACTAAATGTTAATTGCGATGAAAAAATTAAACTCTCTGAATTTTTATATTTTTTTAAAGAAATAGAATTATTAGCAAGAAAAAATTTACTTTAGGAAAATAGCTAGAAAATTCATCAATGGGATTGTCCAAATTCCAAATATATTTAACAAGCGAGACAGAGGAGTGAAGGGAATTCAGCCCAACATTACTTTTAAATATAATCCAACCCGTCCAGATTATTTTGTAATGGACAAAGCTAGAGCTACATTGTTAGAAACGTGTCCTTTACATTTTCTAGATTGCGGAGGGTTGACGCCAGTTATAGAAATCAATTGTAGAGTTATAGCCATGGTCGATCAGATCGCTCCCTCCTCATTTAACTCCGCCCGGTTACTATTGAGACTCTGTTAGAAATGCGACTGTGGCTATTTTTGGCTTCCAATGTACAGTGTCATGTTTTGAAAAAAGTGGAAATTTGTAATTTGGGAAAAATCCAAATGTTGCGTAATGATACCCCAAATCGATTCTTTCCATTGCCATGATAAAACGTATCTTTTTAGAAAACTTCGTCTCCCTAGCTCCCCGGTGCTGGATATAGGAGGGACCTTTGTGGATTTCTTCAACAAAGGGTAAATGGGGGAAAATGGTTTGGACACAAGTGCCCAAAAATCTTGGGTATGTGGAGAAAATTTAAAAGTTGATTTATTGGAAAAAATCGATTTGGGTCATCATTTTGCAACTTTTCGATTTTTTCCCAAATTACAGATTTCCGCTATTTTCTCAAAACAAGATACTGAGCAAAGAGTTTTGCGTAAGGCCCACATACGGAAACAGTTTTTTTTACTGAAAGGAATCTTAAATGTAGTTAAAATGTTTTTATGGGTGTATTTTATTCTGAAAACCATTTTCCGTCAGAAATCATATAATAATTACATACTATAATTCGCTTCCAAATTCACATTATTAAATTACTTAATTAAAGCCCTGTAACTTTGGTACTCGGAGGAGTAAAAATTTAAGTAGTATCAATTCTGAAAACTAAAATGCTAAACTTTCAGAATCTTCCACCCTTATGTCTCTATGTGACGTGCATCCAATGTTATAATGGAGACAATTTCCGTAAATGTCGCTTAATTACGACCCTGTCTTAATAGTAGATGCTCAAATAGTAAGGAAAAAGCGCTTTCACGGAAAAATCTACATTTATTTCCTTTAAAGTGAGATTATACTCAACTCTCTACGTTAGGGATTTCCGTAGGGTCTGCTAGAGTTTGTAAACGATGTCACCCAATTTAAGCTGTGTTAAAGAAATGGACATCCAATAAGCGCATGGTAGCCCATTTTATAGGCTTGGAAGGGTGCAACTTCACAGGATGGCGTAATTTGCTATGGTATACCACAAAAATTGTGTACATTAATTTTTTACACCACTTTGTTGTTGGAGAAAATTTGAATTGCCGCCAAACTGGTCAAAAAACACGTTGTGCACCCCAACATTTCAAACATATTATTTCCAAAATGTATCCGGTACACAGAATTTTATTAGTTAAAAATTGGGGTAAAGCCGTATCCCTTGAATGGAAAATAAAAAAGCTGCGTAAAATTTCCTGACTGTATTACAGAAAATTGGAAAAAATTCAAGCGGTGTTCAACTTGTGTGTTAAATAATACTACAAGATTTTAGCCAGAGTATTGAAATGATCCCATGATTGACAATCACACGTCCTCATTTCAATTGTTTTTGTTGAAGCCCAAGCTCATTCCCAAAATTAAAAAATATTGCACAATCCAATTTAAAAAAATAAAAAGGTAAGTGGTGCCGAATCGTTACAATCAAATATTTACTCCCATGTTTTGTCACATAATTTGCAATATAATTAATTTACAACTGAACATACATAGTTCAATTTTCATCTCGCAAATTGATATAAAAATATTAAATGCACATAAAATTATTTGTTTTTACAGTAGAAATGATGATACATAATGTCAATGACAATGTTTGAATTGTGGGGAATTTGATGGCGGAATGAGTGTCTACACTGCACAAGGAGAAATTTTTAAATGGAGCAAAAATTCATTTGGCCAACCCGTTGACCCCTACAGATCGTCAAATTTAACCTGATTTTACGGGTCAACCTAACATTAAGACTAACACTACTGTAACGAATATTTTATATTCGTTACTATTTCTACAGCTGGATCGCATTGGAAACAATTACGTTACCAGCTCCGCCAACTATTCATTGTTATTATTCTGTAAGCAACGAACCAATCATTTCGTTCGTGATACAAAATGTAAAATGCATTTTCCTATCAACTCATCACTCCTAAACTGACAATGAACTAATAAACATATATACTGTTTCTGGAGTCCTCTCTAATCTTAAGTTAATTTTATTAGTGACAAACTATATTGAGCCGCCTAGAATAGCTTTGTCACACTACTTAATGGGGAAAAGGGCAGAAGAAAATTCATGAGCTGAAAAAACTTTTCCGAGAGAAAATAAGACTTTGAAAGGACCGATTCTGTAGAAACCTTTTTATCCTTCGAAGCTTGAAAAACATTTGTCATATGTTGACGCCGTTCTTAGATTTATTTCAAAAAAATTAGAGCGTACTTACTAGATTTTCACCGCCTACTCACACTGACTTGACACCCGAAAGTGGATGGATATTGGAATTGTAAAGTCAGACCAAATTCAAAAATTCTCTAGATAAAAATTCCAGTGATGAAAAATGAAACTCAAAATCTTCCCCAACTTATGTAACCCGGGCAGGACATTTAGTTTGATGGAAAGTGCAACCGAATGAACACAATTTTAGCTTCATTTTAATGCAAAAAATGCTAAAGTTGCTCAATTCTGACCAATGATGATTATTTCAACTTGTTTTTGCCAACAAGTGTGAATCTGTTAGACTAAAAATGTAAATTTTGCTTAAAAATTAAAATCCACGAATTTTCATTTTTTAAGAATATAATAGAAAAATTGCATATTAGAAATAAAGAATTTATTTGGTAGGTAAATAACTAGATATTTCCTACAATGATTGAAGGTCCAAAATTTTCAATAATGAAACTTTATTCATTTAAAATGTTTCATTTCCCCCTTCAATCCGATTTTACAGTACTAATTATGTACTCTCTTAGAACGGATTTCCCAATTAGCCTTAAACTTGAACAGTAAAAATCGAACATGTTTTTTCAGAAAGTGGGCAATTCAACCTCCGGCAATTTAGTCCTTGTGTTTCAGACGCAAGGAAAATTTTGTCTCAGATTTAATCCAAGCGACTGTAATTATTTCAAATTGACTCCGTAACCAAATAAATTAAAATTTAGGGACGACATTCCATCCTTAAAAAATATGATTAGTATACGAAAATGGAGAGTATTAATGGAGCAAAGCTTATGGAAATTTTTCCTAATCTCCTCAAAAGCCGAATTAATTCATTGATATTTATTCAAATCGCTTCTTCAAAGTATTCCATAAAAGAAACCACCCCGAAAATATAGATAAATAACTTTTTGGTCATTTATGTGGTGATATAAGAATCTGGTCCACCAAATCATCTGCGCTGAACTTCCAATGTATTTCAAATTTATTCTACCATCGGCATTGAACTTAATCATAGATTTGACAAAGTATTACAAACTTTCCGAAAACGTTTCAAATAGTAAAATTTCGTTTTGATTCCCCACTATTACATTTACTTATTTTTATGCCAAATTTGCAATTAGTCAACGTTATAAGCAAGGCAAGAGAAACAAGATTTTACTAAATTTCATACTTTAAATGCACGTATGCACGTAATGCCATTATCATGCAAACTGATTTATATTGGTTGATAGTTGGAGGGAAATTTAAGAGCAAGTTTGAATGGTGACAGGAAATTTTGAAGGTGCAAAAAACCAGTGAAGTGGAAAGCATTCAACGGCTTTGTGGATTTATAACTTTTTTTCGCTTTAATCCCGGCAGAATTTAATATTTTTAATAATCAATCCCTGGAAAAAATTAAACTGACATATAAAATCTTCAATGGAAATATTCATGAAGTGCTACTATGAAGGGGGAGATAATCTGAATTTATACCGTCAAATGCATTTTCCCTTCAAGATTTGAAATCTTGATAATTTTAAACTCACCAACCAAAAGTTACATGAAAACACCGATTGACTTTAAAAAATTATATTTGAATACATGAACTTATTTTACTCACTTCATAATTTTTTTAAAATTCACCATTAAAAAAAATGAAATTTTTTAGAAATTCTAGTTGAATACTATATGCTACTTTAAACCAAATCACTCGGATTAAAAGACGGAGTTTTAGGAAGATTTAAATCAAAACTTACCCATGGATGGAAAAGCTGAAGATTGACGCCGATCATAAAAATAAGACGCCGGATGCAACACTATTTTGTTTACTGCTCGTGTGCAACAATTTCTGCACTACACTTATTTGCTAAGAAATCCAAAAAAGTAGTCGAAAATTCTCCCGAAAAGTTACTCCGCCAAAATATTTGAGCACAGACAACACACGCAAGTAATATTTAAACGATGAATAAGAAAAAAACAAAGAAGTAGAACGAAGAAAGATGTAGTTAAAAAGTGGGAAAGTAGCAACCCAAATATTAATAATACAATATGTGGAGGTAATATTCGTCTAATAAAATACTGTTCTCTCTGCTTATTAGCTTGGGTCTTTTAAAAGTGAATTCTGAATTTCAAATACAATTTAAATCTGTTGCAATCTTTTCTGGAAATAATTATGTGTGGTTTGCCTTGAAATGTGAATGATGCTTAAATTAAACGCCGTCTATAAGAATAATTCACAAACGGCTGCCTCATATTTCAAATGTGTAGCTTACAAAATCCAGGGTACTTACGAAGGAGCAAATTCCGTTCTCACTTAGTGCGTTCTCAAAAACGGTTCTGACTTCTACATTCAGAAACTGCCGTTTAACTTCCACAATAAAGATTTTATCCATTGAAATCTCCAAGCTCATAGTCCAAATTAGACCTGCAGAATTTGTTTAAAAATGTCCACCAGTTTTTTCCAATTATTTTGCAATTTTGATATAAAAGCTGGAAAAATGAAAACCTTCATTTGCCTTTAGGGTATCAATTATTTGAAAAGAGGAATATTTTATTTAAACATATGACAGGGAAATTTAAGCATAATTTAACTCGTCATGATAAAAAAGACAATTCATATTAAATTAAGACTTGTTAAATTATTTGTGGATGGTGAGGGTTTAATTGAAATACTACAATTTACGGTGTAGTTAGACGCCGTTGATAGCACTCATTCCAAAAATGCGGCTTATACGCCTAACGAAGCTTTAGCAAAAAAAGGTTAATTTCGTAAACTGTAGCTAAGAATCTCCGCTGCCTAGTATGCGCCACGGGTTCGGGTGGAACCCGGGTTTCGGGTACGGGAACGGGTTGGGACCGGTTCGGGTACCTACATTTTAGAGACCCGGTAATACTGGAACCGGATCGGGTTCCATTAAATTTAGAACCCGAAACCCGGGAACAGAAACTTATGGGAACGGGTTCGTGATTTGTTAAATAATGTGACTAATCCCACGGGTACGGGACCGAGGATAATTTTTCTTTCTGTGTTCCCACCGGGTACGGGTTTTTAAGTACTTCGAAACCCACCGGGAACGGGTTTCTATGAATAAGCACCAGTAAGCTATTTGAAATTTGACAAGTTGTAATGCTAGCATGTATAACATGTCACAGAGCATATTTACGTACTTTTTCCATCTACTAAATTCGTGCCTGCGGTTGCCAGCAGACACTGATTCATAAAGAATGGGCGAAACTCCCAGCTGAAAGATGTGTTGTCAATACAATGCGCAATGGCATGAATAGTCACCAACTTTTAATTCTAATGCTTTTTCATATCTAAATAATAAAACTAATTAATAGATTTTAACCTTATTTAGATGTATTAAGATAAAGGTTGGAGGTGGGAGAAAGTTGTTAATGAAATTCACACCTGCGCGAGAATGGAAATTTCGGGACTGAGACCCGGTGGAAACAACTAACTTGGTGGAAAGCGAGACCCAGGCGGGAACGGGTTTCTTCGGAGCCAAGATCCGGTAGGAACGGGTTCCGTCCGGGACCGAGACCCCTTGGGTACGGGTTTCATATTGTGCTAAAAACTCGAGTAATTTTGGGTCCGGGATTTTGTGATAAAATCTCCTATTCAAGACGGGTTTTAATTTAAGGTTTGGGATATTCGGGACCCAATTTGGGTGCGGGTCCCATGGTTTCTGATTTCTTACGGGTTTCACACTATCCGGGTCCGGGTTCCTGAAAATTTGGACCCATGGCGCATACTACCGCTGCCCAATAATGCGATCAAAGATTTGACCCCTGATTTTCCCCAGCAAAACTTTGTTACCCTGTAACTTATGAACGTCGAAAGCTAGAACAACTTGCAACCTATATTCTGATAGCCCATATTTTCGACTTTCAAAATTGTGTCATATCTCCACATTGCGCCAGTTAACATCGAAGGTACAGCCCCGTGTGACTGCAAGCAAAATCCCCATGTTCCACTTATGGGGGGTTAAAATGTCCCCTATAAAGGCATAATAATTGTTACACAATGGATTGAACGGTATTCGTGAAAAAATTTTCTATTGCATTATTTACCAAATAAGTTCAAGTAAAATTTTTAAATGAAACCTTTTTGCACACTGTCATTGAGTTCCAAGAGCTCAGAATTTCCCCCATAAGGGGAACATGGGGATTTTGCTTGCTGTCACGGGGGTTTGTACCTTCGATGTTAACTCACACATGGTGAAGACATTGTACAATTTTAAAAGCTGAAAATACGGGTTATCAGAATATGCGTTCCTTGTTGTTCCAGCTGTTGCTGTTCAAAAGTTACAGGGTAACAAATTTTGGTGAGGAAAATCAGGGGTCAAATCTATAATCTCATTTATGGGCGTGGGCGGAGATGCATAGAAACGACAGAATCAGTTGTTGAAATATAAACTGGACCTAGGCAATTTTTTGCTCAATTTCGGTTATCAATGAATTTATTGTAAACACGTAAAATGGTTTAGCTATCTAGCCATGTGATAACGGGAATGCTCTAAACTAAAACTGAGTGGCAGTAAAATATTACAGTTTCTTTTACAGGTTTGGTCAGGTTTTTGGCCTTATTGACAAAATAGCTAATCTTTTAATGTGACCGAACTCAAATTTAACGTATCTTAATTCATTTTGTCAATGCTAAAAGGCAAGATTTATTGTAGAATGAACTGATTGTAAGGGCTATGAGCTATATTTAATGAAATAAGCAATATATTTATTTACAAATGGACAAAGTTTCATTTATATGACCACGCTAAGAAAATAACAACCGAAAGAAGGTAGCAAAATGTTAAGTGGCGTCAAAGCACTACAGTCAAAACGTTGATTACATTGTTGCTAATCTTAATATCAATACAAAAAAAATGAAAAATGACAAACTTTCAAATAATCATCACTCAGTCTGTTTTATATTGAGTTGAAAATCGGAGACATTTAAGCATTTTAAAAGAAATTTTGAAAGGTGACAGGAAATTTTGATGGTTAAATATTAGTCTTGGCAAAACGTTGTGGCAAAACAGAACTTGTTGCTTTTAGCCACAATTTCGGATGGAAATAATTAGAAAACACTTGGAAATATTTTTGCAGGACGGAAAAGACTATCTTTTTCACGGAATAAGCTGATTTATACAAGCTTGAAAAAACATTTATTATTTTGAATATTTTACTGTAGAAATGTAAATTTGTGGGCAAATCTTTGGAATTCCTTGCTTAAGATGATACGAAAAATTTTTTGTGAAAGCAAAACGGCAATATTTCAATTCCAAAGTTTTGGCTTCACATTAAGCTAAACAAAATTTGTAATAAAAAAGGGGATTAAAATCTTATTGCTCAGGTTTTTAAAGAAGTGCGTCTATCCATTGCTATTGTGTCGACGAAGCTTGTTACATTTACTTGAAATTATCTTGAATGTTGGAGATTGGCGCCAATCCTAAAAATAAAATGCCGCATGGCACTTAACCGCATGAAGTTTAGTTCCTCAACGAAAGCACAGCATTCAGATAAGATATTCAACGTAAAAAATAAATCCTGCCGAAAACTACCTTATTCTGGCATGTATTAGCTGACGCCAAAATATTTTTGTACAGGCAGCATACGGGTGGAAAGTCATTATATGTATATAAATTGGGAATGTGGCAACGGAAAAATTAATTAATACAATACGTGGGGGGAAATATACTCTGTGGGAAAATATACTAACAATTCAGAATTATTAAAAATACAAATATTAAATAATTCAAGGACGTTTTTAATTTTTTTAAATTGTTGTTTGTAAATTAGGCTTGACGTAAAATCTGAGGCTAGACTTTTCTAGTGGAACAAACTAGTACTGATTGTGAGAAAAGTTTGCTTTATATTTTCTAGATTGTTGAAGATTGTAGAATTCTAGATTGTAGAATTCAAAAAAAATCCAAAGACGTACTGCGTCAGGCAATTGTTTTAGTTCAGCATTGATTAGTTGCGAAATTGTTGATATGAAAACGGTTTTCTGTCTGAAATCATAATATTAATTAAATATTAAAACTAGCTTCGTTAAATTCTCCAAAAGTCACTTTGTTGATAATTGATTGACTCAATTTATTAATTAAACCTAGAAAATTCGAATTTTCCTGGAGCACCCATAGTTTTGATGGATTTAATTCATTTTGACGGTAGACTTTGAAATTAAAATAGAATTACAAAATAAATTTAATCTTTCCCTGGCTACTTTATAAAGGGCAAATCTGAGCTAAATTATAATTATAAATAATAAAATAAATGGGGGGTTTATACTCCGATATATACCCGCAGGTCTGACAGAGTTTTCTTATTCCTCCTTTATT
>JAQFXU010001594.1:0-27450 GCA_034693705.1 Spatulosminthurus flaviceps | reverse complement strand
GAGCGTTTGAGCCATCTGGTGGTGGTTATTTCAGCTTTGCAGAAAATTCGGTGGTGGTTATTACACCTTGTATTTAAACAACTCGTGCATTATTCCACTTTGATTCTCCAGCGACGATATATAACCATACAAAATAATTTACTTCACAATGTCTTTCATGAGCAACTTTGTACTTGGAAAAACCTTTTCCCAAAAATACATCCTTAATTATCTTTATTACTCCCTACGTGAGGCATTATTTTTAGCTCCTACAAATTTACCTGTGTACATAAATAAATTACTCAGAGAAGCATCCTCTGTATTTTCTCTATGGACTGAGATGATGAAATGGTCGAAAAAAACACAATGAATATCTCGATATATTTTGTAGAGAATTTTTTGTATGAGACTAAAAATTTAAAAAATCCTATGCTGTGACATGTATGTCAATTTTTTGAGAGTTCCTTTAGTTTTTTTCAAAAAATCCACAAACTTCCTTGCAACCAACTCCAGATTTGTTATGACATTTTCTATTTATTCGGTAAGTGACCGGGCTCGCGCTTCTTTATCAGACTTTTACGCACCTCCAAGAGTTAAACGGCTTTAAGATGATTGACCTTGAGGTCACCAAAGTATGAGCTTTGGTGAGTTATCCCCCAACCTTGTGGGTACTTGACAATGCAGTTAATTTGCATACATTTACTACTTAGTTTTGACTTTTGACATACAAGATCTTAGAAGATTACACGTCCAATCTAATTTCCATTAAAATACATGGTAGGAACGTCTGGAAAAATTCTAACAAGAATATTCCAGGATATAAATTAAATCGATAGAAAAAATTTCCCTTCGACACCGAAAGCACTAATAGATTTTAATATTTGAGAGTATAAAGTCATTTCAGAAAAAATAATTTTTTTTTATAAAATGTGTAATAATTACTTTTAAAAAATAACATGCCACCTACATGCCTGCCTGTCATCCTCGCCTGATAAGGTACAATTCCTTCCAAGGTCTACAATATAGTCAATGTATTTGAAAGCTTGGACCTTAAAAATGTGATTCATCATCTATAACCACAGACTCATGCTTAAATCACTATTAAATATATGAGCTAAAGTTGATTTTAAGCTTGGGAGGAAAAATCTCATTTTTTTAACTCAATAAAAAAAACATTTCTAAGATAATGGAATCCAGTTGGATGAAAGAGGTTAGAGAGGACAGAAAATAAGGTAATTATCAATGTTGAGTTCTTCACGTAAGTTAGACAATTATTATTTATTTAATTCGAAGCTCTCTCAAAGCCTTTCTTTACCTCTGCATTACTATATAGTCCCAGAAAAGTATACACAGTATAGTTGTAAATAAGCTACCACTGTGTATCAAGGATAATAATAATAATTATTTGTGCAATTAATTCTTTCCGACCCAAAAACTATCTGAGAGTGTGGACTAATACAACAATTTACAGCTCTCTTACTTCATCTCAACCATCCCCTCTCTCTGATTTTGTAGTCTAGCACCCTCAAAAAAAACAATTTAATGTCAATTTTTTTATTTCGAACAGCAATTTATTTATTATCTCCGTACATATGTAAGTTTTTCTCCCTTGAGAGAAAATTCCCCTCCTAATAATCCCTTATAACACTGTAGTATTATTTGAATATAGGACTAAGAATGAGTTATGGGTCGTAACTTTTGCTCCAAAGGATTGTGGTTCGTGTGTCGTAAAGAAATTGGTCAATTGGAAGATTATGTACATGGAAATAAATAAATATATATATATATATATAAATGTAGTAGATTTTTAATGTATAGATTGTGCTTTCTACATGTAAGTGTGTAGTATTATGGAGGGATATGGACGGCTACATGTGGTCAGCCTCTGTAGTAAAGGCATGGCAAGTGCCATATATGGTTAATATATGGTTTTATAGTGACAGCCAGCGCAAGAACAATCATCGTAAAGGCCGAGCTATATAGAAGGGTACTTATTTTCCCGTAAATTTACCAAGCTAAAGATCTCAAAACTTTCCAATATGAGTGAGTACATACTGTGAAATTACCCATGTCCTGTAGAAACCTAAAGTACATGATGAACATGTACAGTATGACCACTCATAGAGATCAAATTGTATGGAGGATGAGAGAGCTCCTTGCATATCTTGTACCATATAAAATACTCTTTCAGTTAGATAGATAATATGTTGACTTTACATATAGTATAGAGTACACCTCAGGTTCGAAGGATTGGTCAAAGTTGTTGAACTCGTGGTTAAAATGTGTAAAATTCCTAATATTTTTATGTCTTAAACTTTAGTACCCCCTCACGTAATTATGTATTTACAGGACGAGAGAGAGAGAGAGAGAGAGAGGAGGTATGGGGTTGAAATCTCCTATGGAATAATATTTAATTGCTATTATTTATATTTCCTACATTGGAACTAGCTCTGTAACTGGACGTTGTTCTCTTTCGCATGGGAGTTGTTTTGAAGCCGAACCTCTAATTCTACTGTGGTGGATCAACTTTGGCTCAGTGTAAGACAGGCTATACTATGTACTTTTTCTACAATGACGGAACCTATCATGTCCATTAGCATTTCATAGGCCTTTCAAAACATGTGACGGCGAGCCCTCTTTTTTACCCTCAAATCTCAGGATACGTTTTTCTTTTCAAAAATCACTCCTTTTACGACTTTTCCTCTACTATATTTACGTACAATAATTATGATTATCTTTACGTTCATAAGTGCACTCTATTACTTATGAGGTCCATACGTATGTAGAAAAATGTATACGTACATACATAAATCTACACTATAAATGTACGTACTATAAATGCGTACGTATACATGCATACGTAGACTAAGAAAAAAACTATAGGACATTTGGAGAGCACGCGAGAAAAACAAGGAAAGGGGTTAAATGGCTCTTTAGTAGGAAAACGTTTCCTTCATATGGGGATTTTGACGTATTTGAACCTGCGGAGTCTCTCGTGAGCTCAAACATTTTGTCCCTTTATATATATATTATTTATGCATTAAAATATATGGCCGTAAAAGAATAGATACTAAATGTGTACGTATATAGCCTAGGTATAATTAGATATATGTAGGTAAGCTTATTAAACATGGGATGTATTGCACACCCTACATGTGTATTTAAAGCTACCTGGAAAGTTGCTATATGTAAGCGTACATATGGTTCTTAAATGCATATATAAGTACTCGGAGGAGAGAATTATTATGATATTTTTACAATTAACTTGTTCTTGGCACGTGGTATATGCACCGTGGATATTGTAATATAGTAACATGTAGGTAAAGTGAGTTGATTTTATTATAGGAGTTGGAGGAGAAATTACGGTGTGGTGGTACATATCCATCCAGACCGTAAGTAGATACTTAGGAACTTCAAAGGGATTTTTAGATAGGAATAGTAGGAGTCCTTTACTCTCAAGGTAGAGATAGAGGTTGATCAAAGGCAAGATATAATAATGATGGGGAGCCGTACATGACGTGTGGTAATTGGGAGTACATTGGCAAATGAGCGTTGCTGCTGTACGAAAAGCCATTGACATTAGGGTCAAGCTATCGGTACTCTCTCTTGGATGGTGATTAAATTCGACGAGATCTTAACCCTTGGTCACCTCACCGTGCAGTCCGACCATAATCACCAGTAATAATAATAATGGCCAAACCACTCTGTCTATTTCATTCCTTGATTTTTTTTTAATTCGCATTACTCATACAACTCATTCTCTCTCTCTCTCTCTCTCTTTATTTCTCTTTGCTCCTAAAGTGAGTGCGTGTCTCTCAACTTTTAAGGAGTCTCTCGGAAAATCAACGACACGCACCTTCATTAATGTATATCTCAGCTTTTCCTTCCTTTCCACAAGATACTTCAATTTTGCACCTTTGTACCTCTTCTTCTTCTTCTTCTCCTAACCTTCTATCTTCTCATCTCCGACGTGTCTTTTCCCTTATCATTTTACCTGCCTCTACACATACAAACTCCTACTATTGCAATATCTTAGACATTTTTACTCCCAACTTTTATTTTGGCTCCGTTTCAATTCTACTACTATATACTCTCAGGTCTATAGTCCTTGTCTAAGAATAATGATGATTCCACCTTTATTGTAGTAGGTATCTGTAGCCTGTAAATTTTCAGAATAATCACCTTTTTGAATAATATCAAATCGTTCTACTGCATCGGAAAAGCTTTTTAGAGGATCTTCTCAGCTTACTTTTTCTATATCTTAAAGCTTGGATGAGTAAATGTGAAATAAATCAGAGTTTTTATCACCTCCTTGAAATCCTCTCCTAACGGATTGCTCTATTTTTATTTCACATCTTTATTACATACAATGCCATCCAATGATAAAAGCCTATTTTTTCATTACACTACATTTTTCCATTCATACTCATTTCAAATACTTGAGTTTGTTTTCCTAAGGTTATGGTCATGGTACATATTTGTATAAAGGCCTCCTCATGGGTTCAGATATAGAGATGGAGTACCATCTATTTTTAATACTCGAATTTTGACAAGTGAGGGAAAAATCCAAAGGAAATTAAATTCATTGTAAATAATCATTTTTGTAGTAGCTCAAGTTATTATCTTAGGGGATCTTAGGCTAAGTAAGAAAAAAAGCAACAGTTTAGAGGATTCCTTGAGCCAAGTCAAATTACTAAAGTCAAGATAGGCAGAGAGAGAGAGAGAGAGAGGATATCCGAAAAATGACTCTTGGATTTTATTAATGAAGTGAGTGAGGTTAGCAAAGTCGGAAGATATGGTTGAGTGCGAGGTGTATGTATAAAAAATATATAGTCGTAAATCAGGAGCAAGTGGGTAATTGTTGGATTTTAAATTTCCGGTGCGTAAAAAGCTGGCGGTAGTTAATGCAATGATCTAGATAAGGATTTAAATCCCGCAGTAGTCCTATAGTAGTAATAATGTCTTCAGAAGAAACTTCCGGAGAGATCCTACCTCCACCTGCATTACATTCATTCCTATGTGTATATAATATAATTATAGCTAAAAAAGCTCTCCTCTGAGACTGGAAATGTTAATTTTGGACCAGCTTATTATGTTTCTATATACAGACACACACAGTTGTATATTTATATGTATTATCCAGAGGAGTCATAGACATTAGCAATGGTACGAGTTCATTTTCGGACACGCATCATGACTGCGATTTCCGTCGTCATCTTCCCTTCTTCCTTTAAACCTGCTCCCTCCTCACCTGTAGTACCACCAATGTAGACAAATATATTAGGATAATAATGACCTATGCGTGAGCATAGGTACATAGTAAGGGAATGGAGGAATGAAAATATCCGAGCCCTTTAAATCTTATCTGAGAATGAAATCAGTGCCGGGCGGACGTCCAGGCCCGGACCATACTGGAATTACTCTACCTGATTTGTATAAAGTGATTCATAAACTTGTGGTTTTTGTCTACACTTGTGCTACTCATTTGGCTCGTGTGTCTACTTCTCAGGATATGGAAACAGGTTGGGGAAAAAAATTGGCCGGATTTCCTGAAAATACTTGGGAGAATACTCCCAAATTATTGCCGGTGGTGGAAAAACTCCGAAGGAAATCATGAATGAATTGAAGATAAAATGTATTATTTTTTTCATGAAACAAAACCAAGGGCCTGAGTGACTTCATTAATTGATGTGTGATCCTTTACTACAATGGACCAAAATTTTCATACATAAATTCTATAAAAGTTTCTATACATATTTTTTATGTATGGAATTTTTAATAATATATTCCGTTGTTTATATTTACACCATATTTTAGCTCCTCATATGCTCAATTGCATTAACATGGAAACAGCTACCCACCGGAGCTCCTTGAGAATAAAAGCTCCATGCGTTTTATGTCCACATCATTACAAGGCACACGGCAATATTTCTGTGTGTGAAGCTTGAGCCTATACATATATGTACATGGTTAGGAAGCTCCTGCACATACATTTTATATATAGTTACTTGAGAAAATACATAGTACACTCGGCATGGAGTGAGTAGAGAGAGAAAAGTTGCTTGTTGTTGAATGTCACGGTTCGTCAACAATTATAGTTTTCACAGCAAGTAATTGCAAGTTGGAAGGAAGGAAGAAAGTGTGGTGGGGATGGAGAGTGGCACTACTTTTCATATCAAAGGACCAAATCTACATTTAAAGCTTCATTTTCCCTGTCTCGTGTCTCTACTAGCACTACTACAAACAACTGGCCTGGAGTTTTAAGCTGTAAACCAAAGATTTTTAAATCATTCAAGTGTGCCTCGGAAGAGAGGCCCCAAAAAAATCTCTTTTATTGTATGCCTTGTCCGTCCGTCGGATGGTCACAATTAAATGCCTGGCTGGTCACGGGTTGTCAGGCAAGCTCCTATCATCACTCTCAATACCATATATATAATACGTGTATCTGAAATTTCCTTACAACTATACCACACACACACACACACACTTACTACAGAGGAAAATACCACTTCCAACACCTTTTGTAGCTCCAATACTCCTTTCCTAACTAATCCATTAGAGCAATAATTTACAGAAAAAAATCATCCTTATGGAATATGATGGAAATTCCGAGATTTTCCCTCCAAAAATTTACTATGAAATCATGTGAAAATTTTTAAGGTGAAATCCGCAATCTCATAATTTTAATAAATTATTGTTGTTAAATAAAATGATTGCAATAGAAAAATTCCATTATATATTTTCACTTGAAAATCCCATTTTTTGACGTGAATTAAGAAAACAAGTAAAAGCTTTGCGAGAATAATGAAACCTGGAGAAGACAATTTTGGAAAAGACAAGCTTCTCAATTTACCGACGAAAAAAAAAATTCTCAACTTTATATAAGAAAGGAGCAAAAGTATGTACAAGTTTGTACTTTACTATACAATGGATTTGGAAATTGTCAGAAAAGTTTGTGAGAGTAAATCCGATAAGTTTTAAATTACGCCAACCACCACGAACAGGCAAGGTAGCTGAGAATCGGAGTATGGGGTCGTGAAAAAAAAAGAAGAGGAGGAAAAGACAGTGAAGACAGGAACACTGGTACATGTACATGTAAACGGGAGATTCATGGAATATTGTTTTACATTGTGAGTCTTGAGTCTCCTATGGTGAAGTGTCTTGCGGAATTCCGCATGAAAAATTTCTGTTCATCTTGCAGTCTTGAAAGTGTGTGTTTATGTTGGAGGTATCTCCCCTAAATGTCTCTTCTCTTTGCACCTGCTTCATGAATCTTCTTCTCTTTAAACTCCAGACTTTTCACTTTATTCTTACTACTTTGGATATATTATATATATACAATTTCTTCAAAAAATTTCAACATTTTACCATTTTCATTTCCTCTCTCTCTCTCTCTCTCTCTGTTTTTCTAAAAAAAAATTAGATCCCCTCTCAACTTTCTGTCTTTCTCTGTACAGTCGGATGAATGATGTGCTATTAGTCTCCAGTTCCTTTTGTTACACCTGCCTGGATTTTTTTTCATGTCATTTCATGATGGATGTGTCTTCCAAGACCTGTAGTTAGTTTGTTTGCTTTTAAATACTAATTGACCTCCTTGGATTTTCAAAATGATAAAAAGCCTATTCGTTTCTATTGTAATTTCTAATAGTATAATGCTCCGAACTTTTACTATAGTTTTGTTTTCAAGTTTAGTAAAAAAGAGCATGAATTAGCGTAGCCATGGAATTGAGCAAAAAAGTGAGAGTATATATGTGTGCTATCCTTGGCCTAGCATTCTTTTGGGTGGTAACTTCCAACCCTATGAAAGGTTCTCGTGTACATACATTTATAGATAACAACGTATTTTAGGCCCATATGATAATTTTCGATGGTAGTGTAATGGTGAGCATAGATTAAGTTATCTCCAAATATCTTTATATATATATATATATATTTAAATACGCTCTATGGAAATTGATGAGGAGGAAAAGTTTTTGGCAAAACATCCCCTGCTAGAAAATTCTGAGAGATCCAATGTTTACACAAAATCCTATAATGTATAAGTAAATGAGAAGTGAATTGAGGGAATGAAGGGCAATTGCGTGGAATTATTTGAGAAAATTGGGAGGAGGTTGAGAAAGAGAGAGAGAGATGCGGAAAAGATGTGGATGATAAGATTTCCAAGGGCTTTCTATATGGATTTATTACTTGATACTATTAATCCCAAAAGTTTTTTAGTAAGTATGAGGTGATGGTGTAAGATGATACGGAATCGGGAGAGGAGTAGTGGTAGTCGTAGTAGTGTAGTAGAAGACAAGGAGGGAGGAACGTTGAACTTGCTAAATGTGAGCAGGAGACTAGCTTTTTTTCAAACTCCCTTTACTCATAGATGTATAAAAACCAAGCTGGTTGAGGAGGTACACATCTATAACTGGTAATATGTTTTCAGGCTACTTGGTGAGGAGAGTTGGTGTTGGAAACGACTACCTATCTATCTCCTTTTCTATAGATATATTATATACACACACAGTCAATATTACAACAAGTAATAGTTTAGTTATATGGAAAAAGAGAGAAAAAACTCATTTCCAAATGACCAACCAAGTGTACTTTTAACTCCTTTCGTTTGACTAACCATGTGAAGTTGAGGCACGCGACTCCGCGTACATACATTTTCTTATATACGACTGAACAATTTAGATCTTCCAAATAGATCCATAATAATGCTCTCTCTCTCTCTCTTTTCTTTCTTTCTGTTTCCTCACAGTTGCAAAGAACGGCCGGAGACCACGTACAAGGCTCGTAAGAAGGATAATAGCCACTCACACTTACCTTCCCTTGTTTTCCACAAAAAGTTGGCTTTTATTTCACTTGAATTACCTGGACTAATCTACCATTTCCACTTTTCTTTCCTATTCACTTCATTCTCAGGAGACAAACGTCAGTCGTTGAAATCATCACGTTTTCCATTCACCTCCTCCTCCTCGTCAACAATCTTTTTATTGTCAAGCTCCTTCTGGAATCATAGAATATCAAATACTATCTATATCCCATGGCATCATCTCCTCTTCACTCACACTATTCATCCTTGGAATTGTCTCCTTTTTTTTAGCAAGGCTCCTAATAGAAATCCAAGTCAATAGCAATTTATAGCATTCTGTCTTTTATCCTCATGTAGACTCTCTTTCTTCACCATCTAAACAATGTTATTTTTTGAGGGAAGAAAAACGCGAGGGCGTTCTAAGAATTATGACACTTGGTTCATTGGAACGATAATGTAAATTTTGCGGAAACAGTGCCTTTAAATAGTACGCTAATAAATTGATTAGATATTTGTAGATTTTGATTTATTCATTTACTTCAAAATTACATTCGCAAATTTTGTTCAACATATAATTAATCTGCTGCTCTCAGTCGAGACTTTTTCAGAATCCATCCTCCTCCAAGGAAAAGTATATTGACGTGATGAAAATATCAGATGTAGGAGCAAGAAAAAACAATAGGAATTCATGGATTTTGATTAGGACTCACGTTTTTAAAAATGTTCCTGTTCACCTCATACAAATTGACCTCAATTGACTTACTGTCTGTTAGCGAGTAAAATACCCGTGAAATTTTGCCATTGAGGAAAATACAATTTCGGTTAAATTTTTTATATTCATTTGGATACTCATTAAAGGGAAGCTAATTCAAGCATAGTAGACTTTTCCTCTGACAAAAGTGTCTTAAAAATGTGGAAAAATTAGCCTGACGAACATGAAACGGTTAAATAAGAGCCCATTTAAGGAGTCAACAACCAGCAAAGATTAACTTGAGATGATAGAACATATATAAATTATAGGGAAGCATGTAATCATTTAAAATGAATTTACAAATTCTTTCTTGTTCTTCATAAGATTTAATCATATCGTAAGTATGTACATACTTCTCAATACAATCCTATTGATAATGAGACTCACTACATCAAAAGGCACACACACACACGTGTGTAGCCTCTGTATAAAGCTGTAGTCGTACATATGGAATGCTCAAATAAGAGAAGAGAACATTTTGACTGCATATGGTTTCAATTGTCAGAAATCTTGCCTAACTAACCTAATCAGTGTCGATCAAAAAACTTGTATAAAAGTTTAGGCATGGCGTAATATTGTTTTTTTTGATGAAATTATAAGTAGACATAAGTACATGAGTAGCGGAAAGTTTCTGTTGTTAATTTTTTGTTTTGTTTTCTTTTTCAAAACGTACCTCTGCCTTTGGGTGAGTTCACTTATTTTACTGAGATGTGTAGTAAGGGCTTCCCCCAGAGGAGTCTCTCAAAAAGCTCTGAGCCAAGAAATCCTTGTTAATTAAAGGAGGTAAAAGAGAAGTAACTTGATAGGATTTTTGGAGCAATTAAAATTGCATAAGGAACCTATAGCTCTTGAGTGTGACTGAGAGAACGTGTGTGTGTGTGTGTGTTTGCAAAGGAGTAAATTGAGTGTGTCGGTGCGTAAGTTGGCAAAGATGTTCACCATATTTACAAATACTCTCTCAGTTATGTGACACTGCTAGATTAGCTGCTTGTCCAAGCAGTTATCCTTTTGCTCATCTCTTAATCCTATCCTCGACTCTTGTGTAATTTCATAGTCATATTATTTAGTGCTAAATAAATGCCATTTGATCTTTCTACTTTGAACTTTCTCCAAAAAAGCATGTCCGTCGGATTTTTTTTCTCTACTAATTGTAAGATCATATGTTTTCTGTGCAGATGTATGTGTATGGCAATTACAGTCTTTTGTAGCTTCACTAAAAAAAAGTAGATATTTTTTTTTGTTTACAGCGGTCCATAGTCCACAGGTCATAAACCATGTAAATTAGAAGAAAATTGTAATAATTGAAGAAAAATTCCTACCCTTTCCATGCAGACTTGAGATGAGAATGCTTTTGTAATAAAATCCAATAGGGATGAGAGGGATTTTAACATTGAACCCAAGGAAATATGCAAAAGCTTGAAACCTAAACGTACAAAGGAGAGATGCATTAGATGATTAGAATATTGACAGGTTGTATAGTTTCGGCATGGTGAAAGGTTAGGATAAGGTAGAAATTCAATCTACTTATAATGTGAGGAGGAATTTTTTTTTACCATCTTCTCACACTGCCTTTGACATGCTTCAAATGTATGGTTGCTCTATCAAATGCAGCAAAGGATGAATTTGTTTCTCAATACATAGTTTCTGTCGACTACAATCGATTTCTATGTGAACTTGGCCAATGAAACAATGTTATATGTGTAAATGCATTGACTCAAGAGAGAGAGATAAAAAGGTTGGATGTATGTAAATGCAAAGGATTTTATAGGATTGAGTGTATAGTGTTAGAACATAACTAATACATAGGTACGTAATAAAATTTAGAAGAAAAAAAGGATGACTTCTACAACACTACTACTACTACTATGCTGATGTTGGGAAAATGTGTCCCGTAATGTGTAATCTGTGATTTCTCAGTTTGCACCCCAAATTCATGCACTATTGGTTCTCCTGAATGAATGACAAGTTCAATCAACTATTCAGTCGTCAAACGGATTAACAAAGGTGAATAAATTTCCTGAAAAACTTTTTTCAACGCTCTGAATTCTACTGAAACTCACAAGTTTCTCAATTCTACGGTTCTATACATATTACTTACATTTTAAACTTGTGTTTTTCTTTTTCTCTTCACACTTTATTACTGTTGCAAGTTTGGGAATGCATCGTAGCAGATAAGCATTATCGGGATTAGAGTTCATCACGCTACTTACCACCATTTTTATGTTCCTTGGAAAGAATTCCTTTAACATTTATGGAGAAAATTCTACAGGGTACATGTTTTCTGTTCGCAGATTCTCCTTTTCTGCTTTTTTCCCTTCATCAGTACATAAATTGCTTTTGAAAAATGAATCAATACAGTGAACTTGACTGCATTTTGAATTAACAAGGAATCGTGGATTCTATTGGATGGAATTCCTGGCACCGTCGGCTTAATCGCAGGGAATTCCCTCTACTATCTGCTGACCATGAGTCCATATTGTGATGGCATTATGTACAAGAAATCACTCAGTATATAAGTCCCTTGGGAAATAATTATTCTAAAATGTGTTGTGAGGTTTAATAATTATTACAAAACTGTAGTAAGGGTAGGCGGTGCCAAAAACAAATTCTCAAATATAATATAGAGTAATTCTTTGTAATATAATATAGACTCCTCCCTTGAAGTCACTTAAGAAATTACTATTGCTAATTTTTTACAAGTTTATTTTCGAAATATGAGGAAAAAGAATAAATTGATGTGGAGATATCATGTGAACTAATTTAAGATGGATTAGGAAAAATTGGATGTTGGTCAATCTGTAGAGAGAGAGAGAGAGAGAGAGAGAGAGAGAGGCTTAAGAAAAGTTGGGTGCCAAAAGCTATAGGATTTTCTCAAGTAAATTTTGCAATACTCTTTGATACATGTACATTATTAGTGATAAAAGGCCGTGAAATAGTTTGGAACAAGTAAATTAGCTTTTATATGGGATGTAATACCTATATAGCTAAATATATACTGAAGGGGATATGTAATGTGTGTATAATGGTAAATACATGAATAATTATTTTAATATGTAGGTAGCAATGGTCATCAGGAGTCAGGAGTATTTTTTTAAGGATTAGGTAAGAGAATATATGGTTTTGGCACTGCTTTTGGCCAAGCATGTAATTGGTGCAAAAATTTCTCTGACGTAAACGAAAGACTTACTTTTAGGATTTATTACTCACTGACTGAGTGAGTTAGTGAGACTATATTGTGTAGTCGTAGCTTCTCAACGTGGGTATCATGGTAGTTGGCATGGCTCTATGAAGGAAATAAGGTGGAGAATGAAAAATGTATCTCAAGTCTTGTTATTTTCTGTTGAATAATACCCCAAAGAATTGTATCATACCCAGAAGAATTACACAAATGACTCTCTATGGGGCATAATCATACCTCAAAAGACTGAAAGATGAAGGATTTAGATAGGCATTTTTTCTGTAGACACACACACAGACAGACACTTACACACCATAAAGCACACTTGAATACATAAATTCATACTGGCAAAAATGTTCAAGCTTGTACATATAAGTATAAGAATTACTAAATATGTATGTATTTTTAAAATAAGAAAACTTGACAGTTGAAATTATTTTTTATCGTCCTTTTTTTATAAAAAAAAGTATTATAGTTAATTGCTTGAGCTAATGGACTTTTGCAATCCTATGATCTTCGATATTTCATTGGTTGCTGGAGAGGCAAATACATAAAATGTGGATGATAGCCTGTGCGTGTGTATATTTGTTTGTGCAAGTCTTATGTGTGGCCATTTTTGAGACTACTAAATTGCTTATCTTGCCTCAGTTTTAATGTTAGGGAGAGATAAGAGTTTTGGAAAGAATACACGAGAGAGAGAGAGAGAGATTCTGAGCAGGGAAAAACTAGATCAAGGAAGGGTGGAGTTTCCGTTCTCGATAAAGTGAAACTCACGAAAAAGAATGAACCTCCTCAGTAAACTAAACCAATCCATCTCCTTGCATTTTACAACAATACTGCTTAAACCCATACTCTACGAGATTAGAAAAACATTAGAAATAACAGCTCGACATGTTTCTTCTTGTAACAACAATAAAGCCGTCGTCTCTCCTTTGCTTTAACTTTTATATGGATAACAATATCTGTGCGTAGAACTACTGCACGTACTTAATTATTATCCTTGACGTTTCTTCTATTTCTTATAGTACTGTTTCTTTTCATAATATAGCTCATTTCTTCAATCTATAACAGAGGATCAATGAGCAGCTTGTTTCCACGCCGGGATGAGTTCAGTTTCTCCAAATCTTCATCCATCTCCAAATCACACCGTTATCTTAACTTTATACAAGTGTTCCCATGATAAATGCATCAGAAATAATGTGTAAACTCATTATTAATTCCTAGAACCCTAAAAATAATGAGTAATTACTCCCGAGCATTTTCTACACGCCCTGAAAGCTTCAACAATTTTTAATTCTTTGCCAGGAAAACGGTCGTGTTATTCAATCCTGTTTTAACTCCAAATCAGCGATTTGAGAGACAATTACCTTTCACTCCAGCTCATGCGGGATAAATCTTTAGCAGTTATTCGATGGTAGTGTAATGGTGAGCATAGATGATTCTATTGGGTCAAAATTAATTCAAAATAGTTGTTCAGATTTTGTATTCTAGATTCAGGCTACGATATTTCTTTATGAGTCAGACGACTTCCGGGTAATGTTTACTTACGCCGACCTGTAGCGAAACAATTGGGTATCCGCACTTTGGTTTGACATGCAAATAATATGCATCAAAATTTGAGACTACACAAACCATGATTTCAAGGTGCGCTCATGATGTGATGCAGTAGTGAAATGACGGTCGAGTATCCAGAAGGTAATGTAGGTCTATAATAACTATATACGTGGAAAAGTATGTATGTACATACGCATGACATTAGCGGAGGAGTGCAATTGATAATAGACATGTACGTATTTCCATGCAGACGAAGCCAACTATTACTTAAAGAGCAGATTTAAATTACGGGGACAATAGCAGGCAAGGATGTCCTACTGACAACAACAGGAGTTTCTTATGTGTGTAGTACAATATGGGGCTTGAAAAGCTGCAAGTGAAATATAACAACAATGTTAGCATACTTATTTACATTCATACTACACACACACACTATGGCTCGGCACAGAGTTGCATATTAGTATCTTAAACATATGTTTCACAATAGAAGGCTGTCGTAATGTCAACCTTGCCGGTAAATAAAGACTTATGGTAAATACCACGTCGAAACTAGGCTTGGTTAGTTCACAATTAGGGCACACAATATACCAGACCCAAATCAATTGTCACAGAGTAGGTTCGGAAATTCTATTCGGAAATTATATTCTCAATTGTAATTTTTTCAAAATCCGTCCCCACTCAAATCCACTCTTAAAGAGAGAAAGAAGGTGAGGAAGGGAAGGAGCTTGTTGTTAATGTATTTCATTTAATATTTTTAGTTTCCTCCACATGACTCGACGCTTTTGTCACCCTTTGAACCGCTCAACTCAAATTATCCTCTCTGCTATGAGCGCAACAGTGGCAACAGCCATTATTATATTTATTCAACATTGCCCGAATCTTTGCTCGGCTTTTAATTAGATTTCATTCTCTCCTTTCCCCGTGTCAAGTACTTGCAGGCAATTTTTCCCTTTATAGGTCTCTAATTTTGACACACAAATCTAACTGTACGACAAGAAGAATACATTTTCGTAACGGAAGGTGCTAATCCCATAGCTTTTGTTCCAGAAATTTTTAGGATGATCCCAGGGCGTCATTCATTGTATTTTCCACAATAAATTAACCGCTTTTATATAGGAAACTTTCATATTTAAATGCCAGGACTTTATATTTCGTATTTACTTTTATTCGTTTAGACAAATCCTTACATTTTGACATTGTTTGTCATACCAAAATTTATAAGCTTTTGAACTTTACATGTTGACATTTCGCATAAACCATTTCATACTTGGGATATTTTAACATTTGAATAAGTTACGGGGGAAGCTTTACCAGAAAAATATGGTTAATTGGACATTTCGCTACTCCAAGTTCCGTCTTCGGTCCGAATCTTTTTTAGAACTTCGCATATGTACCTTTTACCGCATGTGTTTTCTAATTTAATGTATTTTAATATTGTTGTGCTTGGGTTATTTTAGGAATGCACTGAAGAAAATATTTTAACATTCTTACCTCCTGTAACGTTAAAAAATATGTATTGTACTTGTGATATTTTAAGCTGTTGGAGTGTAAACTCTTTAAATTGGGAAAAATTAACTATCAATGTACCTTTTAAATCTAAAGATGAAGCTCTCCTACGAAAAAAGTACCTAGATTTTTTATAGCTTTTCAATTTTCTCATCCCAGTGTCCCAGTCCCGAGAGAGAGAGAGAGAGAGAGAGAGAGAGAGGAAAGATTACACGAGAAAAAACATTCGAAAAAAGCAGAAAACCCGGATGATTACAAGAGCAATACAAATAATAGAAAGAATTGACGGAGCTAAAAATTACGTGGCTTTCTCAACTCCCGCTGGACAAATCTTCCACTCCTGCTGAAGGATTTACGGCGGAAACATGAAACCCTAGCGGGTTGAGGAGGTCCACCGACTGTGAATGAAGTATGAGTTGGAACGTGTGGCCATGTAAATGGGATGGAAGCGTGTGTTATAGATGTGTTCATACCTCTACATCTACTAAGCATGTAATGAAAGATATACAGAGAAAAAAGTGTTGACTAACAATCAAGAGGTAAAAACAGTCTGAAAAAGGTTTTTTAGTCTGCAGCGTGGGAACATCAACTTTATAGACTCCAGCTGAAAGGTTGCATTCAAGTATGGAAACCATTGAAGAAAAAGACTAAGAGAGATCTATCTTCCATAGTTGTTGTGTGTGTATATGTATTCTTAATACCGTGCAATACCGATAGTTTCCTCCTTATAGAACAAAGTATTAACTTTGAGTAAGGATTTTAAACAATGTAGTAGTAAATTCAATATGTATCTTAAAAAAAAGTCGCAAGTATCTTCACATTAGCCAAGAGAAAAATGATAAAGTGCTATAAGCTACGACTACTACTACATAAGAGAAAAATAATGCATTGAGAGGATAAAATACTCCTTTACAGCTCATATGCTAGTGTGACTTTACATAGAAGCACACATACTTATATGCACTCCTACTAAATAGACACTATATACCTCCATTTGAAGCTATGTATCCCAGGTGATAGCTGAAGAGACAAGTCTCTTGTAGAATTGTAAGAATACGCGTAAAAGCTGAGGTAAATCGATTGGTTACACGTTTTAAAAGACAGAGACAAAAGGCGAAGTCAATGCAACTTCCTGAAGGGAAAATTCCCTACGCTTGATTTGTCAACTGTTACGATTTTGCACGTTTCCACAGACTGTTATTAGGGAACTTTAACCGAACAACTTAGACCCACCAAGTCACCTCTGCCTTTAATTTCATTCCAATAAGTGCAATCGTATCCAACCCCGTCAGGGACAATATTTTTGCATCCTTTACTCTCCTTCCACCACACCGATTTCCTTCTACCAACCCTCCCTTCTCTCCCGCTTGTATCTCTCCACACTCCTCTCAACCGAGAACCTTTTCAAGTTTTCGCTGTATAAGGCAGGCAAATTCCCCAATGTCTTTTCCCCATTTAAAATAGTTTTAGCTTAATTATTGCAAAACTCCTGAAATTTTTGCAGTACGTAAGTACTTTTTAGCTCTAATATTTCAGCTAACCGAACTAAAGCTAAACTACCCAAAAAAGCATGATTTACTATGGATTAATTTTGGCCCCTCCTTTTTTACGCAAATGAATTCCTCTGAATTCCCCCCAAATCCCAGGCTATTAATGAGGATCATTTAAAAAACTGAATTTATGGAATTTAATATGTTTCTAATATGTCTTAGTTGATCTTCAAGAAAATTTTATTTCCTATACAAACTAAGACGTAGGCAGAAGCTGTTCCCTGGTGATGACATTACCGAAGATAAAAAAATATGGCGGCATTTTTCTGTATCTAAGTTCAAGTCAGAGTCTAAAAAAAATACAATGGCTATTATGTAAACTCGAGTGGATTTCTGGACTATGGTCATATAGAAAAAGTCATAGATTCAAGAGTAATTTTGGGTGGATTTTCGAGTGAATTGATAAATTCAAGAGAGGTGAGTGAAAAATATAAGAGATTGCCTTGGTGGTGGAATTGGTGTTGATGATCAAGAGAAACCGCAACTTCCTTCCTGCATTTGGAAACTGCTCCTTTCTTCCCACGTGTAAATGACTAAAACACACAAAGACTTGTCTAAATCACATAATATTATCACATGATTATATTGATCCATCCGCCCATACATCTATCTCATTCCCTGTCATGTCTACCAACTTTGGTAAATCTATTCCCGACTCTCTCTCTCTCTCTCTCCAACTTATTCCCTTTACCACTTCCAAGTCTCTCTGAGAAGGTAAAAAGCAGAGCCTTTTCCATTCCTTCACCAAAATCTCTCTCTCTCTCTCCTTATGTACAAAACAAAGGTCTACATTACATTAAAAGGTGTGAGTAACCGTTTGCATAATAAATCTCCCCATACAGAGTTTTCGCACTTTGTATAAGGATTTTCTGTCATATAATTTGTCTTAATGTTTTCTGGCCACCTTTGCCAAAAAAAAGAAGAAAAAAGAACAAGAGAATAATATTTGTATATAAGAAAGGAACAAAAATGATTTTTCTTGGATTTGAATAATATGAGGAATGGGCAAGTTGCCATTGAACAATAAATTCCAAAGAACCCAACTTGATCCTTGAAAATGACTAGACAAAACCTCAGAAAAAGTCTGTTGGACAAAAAAAAATATGAGATAGACGACGGTTGTTTGTACATCAAAAGTATACATGTATTTTCTCGATGAAGTGCCTTGAAATTCAATGTAGAATTCCTCGGTTATTCTGTGGTAGACCCCTTTTCATAGCCTTTTTCCTTTTGCATATTTCTTGCCTTTATCTTATTTGTTTTGATAAAAACCCTTTCATACTTTTCAATTGAAGTGATTAATTTTTTTGAAAATATTTTTCTTTTAAAAAAAAATAATACCACAATGAACTTTCAAAGGGAAATAAATAAAACAAATCTCGGATAATGTTCTTCTTAAAGTGAAGTGTGTGCTTCTTGAAGAATTAGAGAGGTGGGAGATGATAAATGATTGTAATTTGTTATAGGAAGGGGAAAGAGACGGATTTGACAAAAAATTGATGTAATATTGTCATTTTAACTCACTCACCCCTCCTCCCTCCTTCAACATAGTAGTGGTACATGCATCCATTTACCCCTCCTTGTAAATACACAAGCCCTCGTTGGCTAATCTAATTTAGGTTTTTACGGAATCAATGGGCTAATTTAGATGAAAGGTATGATTTGAAGAGAATGTGGATGGATGGGGGGGGGGGGAGCAAAAGATAATGGATTTAATTTTTGCACAATTTTTCTTTAATTTTTTTTCTGTCTCTGTATATATGAAACTATATAGGACCTACACAAAAGTAAGTAGGAGTAGTAAGAACAAGAATGATTTCAAAAGTTAATTTTTTTAGAGTAATAATGTTTCGTGCTATTTTGTAATTTAAGAGGAAATGAGAGGAAATCAGAAATGAGCGTTTTGGATGCCATTGCATTGTCTATAGCTATGCTATGTATGGGCATATATAAAGAGAGAGGGAGAGAGTAACGAAATATAATGTAAAATGTCTAAGTAAGTTTATATTTATATATATGTACATATGTTGTGTGCAAATAATGATGGGCAGTCCGTTCACATAAATAATGGTTATGGGTATGTAGCTCGAATGGTTTTAGTAGGGATCGTCGCGTGCCGGTCACGAGCCAATTGTCTTACCTTGAGTTCTTGGGTCATTCTCTGGGGTCAACTTAATGAGAGAAAATGTGGCGTGTGGTGCTCACAAGTCCGAATCGTTCTTTATGCTTCGCTTCATCTTCATCTATTTTCCTACAAAATTCTCTCTCTCTCTCTCCCTCTCTCCCATCTTCTTCTGAGGCTCATCATGTTGTTGTTGTTGATGATGATGATGCTCATGATGAAGAGAGAGGAGGTTTGGCTACTACATCCGTCCACTATTAAACTATAACACCTTCCATATCTGTAACTAAATCCTTTATATTACTCTACCTATACCTAAGTACTTTCCTCCATTACTTCTTACTCTATGCTCCATATATAATCACACACACACACACTATATACATATAGTACATGCTATTTTAAACCTCTCCTATAGGCCACAAAACCTCCCAAGCCCGTTTTTCACTAATTCTCAGTCACTCGATCATCAAAGGTAGATCCTCCACCTGAACCTTTAAAACTAATAAAATTTACCATGATTTTTACACTCGCATATTCCAAGCAAAGTCATCATTTATAAGAATTATCTATACAGAAAAATTATCCATAAATACACATTATTAGTTATTAACTACATATATGAAAATTACTATATTTATGAATATGAAAATTCAACACAATTTTGTTCTGTGTAGGATTCTACAAATTATTTGTAGTTCAGAATTGAAATTCTACTTCCAGTTTAGTACATATTAGAAAATTCTACTTACAATAGAGTTTAGTACACGGGAAAATTCTACGTGAGTTTAATTTAGTGCAGTATAAAATTGTATTGCATTGAGTGCACAATAAAATAGTAAATATAATTAAGAACACCGTAGCATTGTAATGGTGTAAGAGCAAATCAAATGTATAATTAAATAAGACGATACCTCTCTTTCTCCTATTTAAGGATGCTTGTATACATCGTATATACATAGTAGTCGCTTTTATTTATACAACCTTATCGGACCTTGTGCATATATAATAATAAAGATCTTTGTAGCAGAAAGACAGAGAAGAAGAATATAATAATAATTGAAAAACAGTTGTTGTTGTTGTTTCGTTCCTTGATAATGATTTACCTGCATCAATAACAGCAGCCTATGAAAATAATCAGTCTATCATGCTTTGGATGAAATGAGAACCCTTGTAATCTCACACCTCCGTCTTCAAACCAGAAGTCGTATATATAATTAACCACAATACATGGAGGAATGACCATCAAAACTTGCAAGCTATGCAAAAGTAAACTGTTTGTTTTTCCACCACTGCCACTGCCACTATACATGCTTTTCCTCTATAATGATGAACCTGTTTCATTCATTATCTCTCTGATTTTAATTGTGAAGAGAAAAAATATTTTCTCTTCCACCACATATAAATATATAGTTTTATGATTATTATTTTTCTAAATTTTCAACTTCAACTAACTGAAGTAATAATAATTGTAAGGTTTTGTCTGTTAATATGTATTTACTCAGTCAGTACATACAGGGGAAGAGTGCATTTAAGTATACTTCCCATATATATTTACGTTCTAAGTGACTTGATGAAGTAACCTTAAAAAGTATAAATGGTACAAGCTCAGAATTTTAATTTTTTGGCCATTCATTGACCGCATCAGTCTTTCTCACTTATCCTCATAGTTTTAAGATAGAAGTTGTTTTTATATAGGAACTAATCGAAAACCCAACCATCAACTTTCCCATCTTCCGAACATCTTAATTAAGTCAACCTTCCGAATCCTTTGAACAATCAAAATTCTTCGAAAAACTGGATTCATGTTCTTGTCTTCATTTATTATTATTTTCAAGTATGTACTTTGCTTGTATAGCTATAGGAAATTCTGTAGTAACTTCCATACTTTCTTCGTCCGCATGCTCAAAGAAGTTGTATAGTTTGTAGTATAGTTTTGACGTTAATAATTTTTATGAAGCGAGGTGGAAACATCATGTGTTTTTGAGTAAATTAATTATTTTGATATAATTTCAAGATGTAAGTTTTTAGACTCAAGAATTTAATTAGAAATTATCTTTATAATCAATCAAGCACAATTATTATTATACAAAGTTATGACAAAGGCTTGAAGGGATCATGTAATTTGGTCCTTTGAGTTCTATTTACTTGCACTCCCTATTCTTTGCAAGAGGACATTTCAAAGGTGAATACTGGACATGTGTGACAAACTAAAGGATTTTCTCATTCTAAAACTACATTGTTTTTTAGCAAGTAGTAAAATTATTATTGTTGTAATAATTATTATTTATTCATCGTGTAGGGATAGGATAATATTTTTAGAGGTGTTTTTAGGTCTGAAATTAAATGGAGATCATTGTTGTTTAAATCAAATTTAATGTAGTATGTAATGTAGAATTCCATTACTCAGCCCAGTAAAATCCGTTTTTATATGAGTTCAAGTGTTCAAGACGCTTTCGAATTCAATTGTCATAGATGTTCAGCCTACTTGAACTTGTATTTTCGACTTTCCACGTTTGAAGTACATGTATTAATTAAAAATTTTATCTCAAATAATAATAATAATTTATGACTATTTTTTAATTTTTATTTTTTAATTAACTTACTGACTTGGAATACTGCTCTAACTTTAATTGTAAAAGTCTTTTGTTCTTAAGAGAACTTTTATTAAATACCTACAAAATATTGGGACAATGTTGGGTCTGGGGCGAATGTTTGATTCTAGTCGGATGTTACTTCGAAGTGCGACGCTGTCATCTACTGATGATATTTTCAAACACAGGTGGAGCACTTTAATCCCTTCAAGAATTGACTTTGGTCTAATCATACTTACAACGTCGTGGGTCGTGGATTTGACGGAAGCGAAATACTTCCTCGAAATTAATCGGCCAGATTTCTACTTTTATGGCTATATTTTTTAACTTACATATCACATTATTATCTTAATACGAATAGTGCCAAAGTTTTTTGAATTTCGGGAAGTATTATGTGTGTAGATACAAATATAATTAAATTAGATCAAAACATTATTGAAGATTTATTAAGTTTACACTTTACAAGTAAGATGATTAAAATATGATTATAGTTTAAGCATTGAGCTTCTAATCACAGCAATTAGAAGAGGAATGAAGCATCGATTAACAATTAAAAGTATACACACATGATTCATTGGTTTTCAACTTCTTATAATTACATTTACAACCTAATGCTGATGATAAATTAATTTTATATGTAAGATTATTGCATGTAGTGCTGTAATATTGTACCAAATATACTTTTGTTTTTCAGTTTTGTTTTGTTAATTTTCGTCGAACAAAACTATAACAATTCGCGGACGAGAAAAAAAACAATAACAATAACAATTTGGTAGACTGAAAACAAAACAACAACAAAACTAATTCCACGAAAATATCAGCGTTTAGTATTCGTTTTTGGAGAGTCATAAACTTAGTGTTTCTTCCTCTATCTATACCAAAAAATAGTTCCCCATACGCTGAAATTTTAAATATAAAAAAAATGCCGCTCACATTCATTGAATTTAACTCAGTTCACGGGTGTCACTAAAGTTGCATGTAACTAGTTTAACGTTTTTAGCTTAATGGACACAAAAAAAAATTTTGGCACGGAACGTAATTTTTGTGCTAATGAGGATAACTTTTATACCTACAAACCATTTTATCAATGCACGCATGAAATTATGAAAACAAAACAATATTGAAATTGTACATTTTACAAAACAAAAGTTTCACTAACAATAACAAAACAAAATCAACTGGAACAAAACAAAATTGGCACTGTGATTTAGTTTTGAAAATATACAATACAGTAACAAAACTACACGTACAATAGCACAGAACTAATTGCATGGGAGGAATACATATACATATGTTGGAGTGACTGTGAGGAAAAAATCGTCACAGGAGGACGTTCTCCAGAATGGGTTTAACCCTATTTGTTGCGACAGAATCTTCCAATTATCATACATGATCCTTAAGCGTTTGAATCTCCAACTACAATTTGCCCTAGCTGTAACTATATTATTTTTCAATTTAATTCTAATGGGCCTAATTCTTAATCATGCAATGAAAAACTCCCGTCACTGTGATAATTCGTTTTTTACATACTCTAATTATGGAATTTTCACTATGGTTTTCCAGTGTGACATTACTTGACTATTCTTACGTTAGAATTGTACAACGATATTAGCGACGATTTCCTATATGTACAATTATAAACGACAACGACTCTAAAGCTACGTTTTTTTTCATGCAGTTATCTTTCGCTTTGAGTCTTCAGCAGAAACCTTTTTCTCACTGTAAAGACACAATCTTGTAATTTGAAACGTCAGGGAAAAGTTGCTCAGAGGAACTTCAGTATATTTCACAATGATTCTTTTTTGTCTTTTATAATGTAATGATAGATGTTTCACTATCCTTATCCAGCGACAACTACAAGCACACTCCAACAACAGTATCTTAGTGGGATTTTGTAGATTTAAAATTACATGCTGCAAAACTGGTTTCGCATAGGTTTTACAGTAAAGTAAGTAGTAGAGGTGTCACTGGAATAAGTATTAATGAAATCACAAGTATTCTCACACTTATGTACGCCGACGATACAATTATACTAGCCTACAGCCCCGGGGACCTATCAAAGAAGTTAAAAATACTAGAGGAATATTGCAAGGAAAACAGCTTGGCAGTTAATACGAGCAAAACAAAAGTAATAATTTTTTCCAATAAACAGCCAAACAAACTGCCCCGGTTTAAATTTGACAAAAATGAGCTAGAAATTGTGACACAGTATACATATCTCGGAGTCCCCTTTCACTCTACTGGTTCCTTCAGACTTAAAAAGAAAGCTCAGATTGCGAAGAACGAAATCTTAAAGATTATTCGATCTTCAAAATGTAACTCTTGGGAGTCCATTTGTAAACTTTTTGAATCAATCTGTATGTCAAATCTATTGTATGCAGCTGGAGTATGGGGTTTGGGTCAAGAAGACTCGGTTGAATCGCTACAGACGACGTTCTTTAGACAAGTACTGGGGCTCGGTCCAAAAACCTCAAATCATTCAATTCGAGTGGAGACCAGTAGATGTAAAATAAGCTGCACAATATTAAAATTGGCATTTATGTACCTTCACAAAGTATTGAGCATGAACACAAACCGATATCCTTACATAACTTTACAAAAGCTAATCATGATGGACACTGGTAGCGTAAACCCTCCAAAATGGAACTGGGTAACAAAAATAAGGGAGGCTCTTAGTGATCTTGGTTTTTCAATCACTATAACAATAGCATATCACAAATAACGCCTGAGTGGATTACGGTAAATTTTCAGAGTAGTATCGAGGCCGCGGCGGCCGATTCAACAATTAATGATATAGACCGAGTAATCTCATCAAGTCAAAATCCGGACTATAAACATTTACTAAGGGCCTCACCTCGCGCAGGCTACTTAGTGACAAATCTACCAATGCATAAAATAAAATTTACTGTACAGATGCGTTTAGCAAATCCAATTGAATCCACGTTATTATGTAAAGGTAATTATATTCCAATCACAGAAAACTTGCCATGTAAATTCTGTTCTACTCCTCAGGTCACTTGGTGTCATTTAGCGATTGAAGGCAAGCAAATCCAATACATAAGAAGTAAATACTTAAGTAGATTAAGTAACTACGGCTTAGAATATGATAAAATATTTTCAAACTTAATATGTGTACAAGACGATATTATACTCTCTCAATTATATGATTTTTTTGGCGATGTATTTAGATTATGGAGCACAAATACAAGTGCACAGTAGATGTAATGATTATTAATAACAATTTGAGTTAGGTCTAAAAAAACTGTAAATTTGTGTATGAGCATTCTCGTGAACACAATAAAATATACATACATACATACAAGTAAGTAGTAAAGTTTCACAGGGAGTCGCTAAGCAACGCGACTTCCAAATAAAAAAAAGTGCAATCGCTCGCTTGAAAAGTCCCTATGAATTATTTTTTTTAAATCGCTTTAAATTCGCATAGAGCTCTCCTATTTTGGTCAATGGAAAGTGTTTCAAGCGAGCGACTTCAGGAAAAACGCCTAAAGCTGGTTTCGCATAGCCCAAATTAGTCGCAGTCGTTAAGCGACTTCATCTCGAAATCCCTGTCGCATTCATCATTCACTCTGGAAATTGGCTAAAAAAGGAGAGCTAATGCGAATTTAAAGTAATTTTCTTCAAAAATTTTCATTCCGACTTGTCATGGACGCGCCTGTGCTTGTTTTAAAAAGTCCCATCGCTGAGCGAATCGCTGAGAAAAAACCAATGCGAAACCAGCTTAACATTAGTTTGTACGAGAAATCGCGACCAAAGTCGCTAGGCTGAGCGATAATATCTACGGTCTGCAGATATCTGGTACAGCGACTTTTTTCGGGGCGACTTCTGTAAAAGTCGCAGTCGTAATTCATAGGGACTTTACAAGCGAGCGATTGAACCTTTTTATTCGGAAGTCGTGTCGCTAAGGGAATCGCTGAGTAAAATGCGAAACCAGCTTTACAACGTGCAAAAATATCCAAGCTGCCGAACCATATAAAACATTTCAATCGTTCTTGTGTTAAGGAAATCGTCGATAATGAAGCAAACTTAAATACAAGTATAGAAGAACGCCTTGAAGGAATGGGACAATAGTATGTGGTCGCACCAGCGAAAGGAATCGCAGGGTTCTTTAATATTCGCTAATAGTATTTGCGTTCAAAGATTTAAGCTTGAAAATTATTTCCTTTCAAAAAGGATTTGCAAATTATTTGATTTTGAAAAAATTTGATTTTGAAATGGATAATTTTATTTTTAAAATACTTTGGTTTTGAAAATTTGACTTTGAAATTGATTATTTGATGTAGAAATGATTTTGGATTTTGAATTTTTGTTTGGAAGATGTAATTTTGAAACATATTTGTTTTTGATAATGTGATAGTGACAATTATTTGATGATGAAAATTTTTGGTTTGAAAAATTATTTGGTTTTTTGTGACTTGATTTTGATACTAATTTGATTGTGTGAACTGATTTTGAAATTTACTTTATTTGGTTTTGAAAATTTCATTTGGTTTTGAAAATTTCATTTGATTTTGAAATTATTTGATTTTGAAAATTTTATTTTATTTACTTTGGATTGGATATAGATTTTTAAATGCTACTTTTTTGGCTGTTTGCACTGCAGCGTTATTTAAGCACTGACGGGATTCTAGCATGGATAAAGATCATGGTTTACTTACACGAAAAATTCATAAAAATATTTCTCACCCTTTGCCTTTCCCCTTCCCCCGTCTTCATTTTAACGTACACCTACGCCATCTTGTGGCCAAGTTAAGAACCTGTTTTTATTTTTAGTATGCTTAATTTTGTACATTTACGTCTATTGTGTTGAGGTGGTCAATTTTACGATTTACGACGGCAGGTTACAATGACGTAGCCACGTAGCAATGTTTCGTCGTATTTTTTGAGAACAAGATTTTCGACAAACATTTGACAAATGATGCATTTAAAGTTAATAACAAATAATTATAAAAATAAATTCTAAAAGACAAAATAAAACAATTTCGAATTTTTAGGCACGACGTTTTGAGAAATTTTGCGACACTTGCACTGTTGCCGTTCTGAAGAACAGCTTTTAAACGAGTCTCGAGTAAACAATATTGACAAGATTTATTTTGATAGGACCTAGTGATTTGATGAATTGTGCAAACTTGCAAACACTAAAACATATAATTCCTGTAAGGTTTATCAGGTCTAAAATTCAAAGCTTTACAGATTCGCGTCCGTTATCAGAAGAATATTTTAGTCAACAAAATCCTACACCAGCGTTTCATCATGAGCTTTTCAGAAAAAATAGTTTACATATTTAAAATAGAGAAACCAAACTAACAATAAATTGTATTGAATGCTGGATATTGCTGGAATGAAAGTCATCGCAGTATTTGTAGACCTGAGGAAAGCGTTTGATTCCATAAGACCT